>JASSUY010010716.1:0-25686 GCA_032466535.1 Forpus xanthops
CCCTCGGACTGAGGAAGAAAGAGAGGGGAGTGAGTGAGAGAGCGGCTGCATGGGTTTGAAAGCCTCAAACCACGACATTCAGGAACAAGCCAAGCTGCAGGCTGTTTACCTTTACTAAAACTTTTTGGATGATAGCATCAGAAGCAGCAGATGATATTGCTGTCACTTTGATAGGAATCTCTCCCAGCTGTTTTGGCTTGATTGGGAATTGAACAGTTTTCCCATCTTCACTTGGTACAGATACAGACTGTTCATTTTCTGTTGCATTTACTTCATTGGATGTTAGAATGATTTCAAAAGCATCATTCATATCCAGGATCACAGTAACCTGTAAATACACAACATTTGCAACACAAAGCATTAATTTTTAAAAGTGCTTTCATAAGCTGTTTAATTTTTTTTGTATCTAGAGAAATAGTTTTATGGTCTGCACACTGATGAAAATATCACCTCACAAAAGAAAGACATGGTCTCCACCAGTGATGAAAACCCTGCAGTGTCTAGTAACATTCAATGACAAAAAGACAGTTATTTTACCTCAGCTTCCTCTTTCAAATAATTAAAAATGTTCACTTCCAAAATGAACTGCTCTCCTCTGATGACAGAGTATGGAAGGTTCAGGAAAATGAAGAAAGGTTGAAAAGCTTCTAGCTGCAAAACAAAATCAGCAGTGAACCCCTACAATCAGATACAAGAAAGAAAATGACTATACAACTTATCTTCTGAGCACTTTAAAATTCAGATGACAGAGCATGTTCACTTGTAAGCTACAGTTATGAAAATGTATTGCTGCAGAGCTGAAGCAGAAGACAAAGATGCTTCTGGTCATTTGACCCTTTGTGGATGCCACTCAGGTGAGAGCTGCTAGGACTAAGAGTCTACCATCTGACAAAACTGGAAGTCCTGAGACCTCATTAAGGTTAACTGTGAACTGTTTTGTCTGCTAAACTAATGGATGAATCTGTCAGCTGCCCTGTCTCCATGTCAATACACATGCTGGAATACAAAATTATTAACTCATCTAAATTCTGTAATACACCAAAGCTTTAGAATCATGTGTTAATTTGTAAAACTAATTTTGTTGTAACTTCTTTAGTTATATTTCTAAAACCACATCTTTTTTTAATGAAAACTGCAGGAACATATCTGAAATCTGTTACTTTCATCTGTGAACAGAGATTTTTGAATTAAGTCTTGCCTCTAGTGGTAAGCTCTCATCAAGCTCAATGGTATCAGAATTTCACTGTTTATGAACATCTATAAGATATGAATGGCTGAAGCATAATAACCTTTACTATTAAAATGTCAACTAAAAATGGTTTTGTTTTTCATTAAAAGAATTCTTCCAAGTATTTTGAGTTTCGATGCAGAAACCCACAGCTTTCTTTCTAGCTAGCAAATATTCCAATGTTTTCTTTTTAAAACTTTGAAAAGTTGTTTGCTAAAACTTTCAGTGGCCAAAACTTCTTTAGATATTAGATGTAAGAGAAATTCTGACAGAAAACTTTTGGGTATCTCTTAGCCAAAATTTTCCCTATGTAGCTATTTTCTTAGTCTTTTTTTTGTTTTGTTTTGCTTATCTCTAACACTCTTGCAATCCTAAAGCTTTACACTCAGAAATATTCCTGTATATTACAACAAAATATGATAGAGTAAAACTTTTGACACACTGTGCAGTAGAAGTCTAATAAAAACAAGATGCCAAGCAGTAAATTACATTAAGCACACAGATGGCACTTATTCATTTCCCCATTGCAGTTTTCATGCATTTCTTTTGTTTGCTTCTCCATATGGTACTGATTAACATGTTTCAGCCATATGGAACTACAAACTCAATCTAAACATCCCAGTGAGGGTGAATTACTGAACAGTGCATGTGTGTGATTATAGTTTAAAATCTCAACATCTGTTCTACTTTCAGTCTTCTCAAGTTTGAGGATGAGATACCAAGGATACATTTTCATACTGTTTGAATCAGAAAACTATTCCTCTTTCCCATCTCTGCCAAGCAGAGTGAAAGAAATGAGAATCATGATTCCAGTCTCAAAGGAGCCTTAGCTGCAAAATCCAGGTCAGGCTCCAAATTCTGTGGTGGAGTTACAATCAGGATGTCCAAAGCATATGTTCTGTGTCTGGTGTAGCAGCCAACTATGAAATCTGGACCTAGATCTCAGTTTGGAACCCAAAAGTTGCCTCTCCCCAAGAATTTGAGGGGAAGAGAACTTAAATGGGTAAATGTCTGTCTCCAGGCTATGCCTGCACTAGTTCTGGCATGAAGTTGGTAATCTATGACCCGGTACTGCACAGTTTTAATCTCTCTAACATTAGGCTGCCTCAGGAATATCGTTTCTCTAGGTCTTTACATAATGAATAGAAAGAGATAACTACTTTCAGATGATCGTGCAACATACATAAAATAGTAGCTAAATGACACTTTTATAAGTAAGTCCTATTTTAAACAGGCTAAATAACTCTAAGTAGCTGTTTCCATATAGAGTGATCCTAGGACAACTGCATATGTACATTAGGAACCTCAGGTTAGATCTAACCTGATGTTAGTGCTTGATGAGGGCTGAATTTTGCTTAAACTGATAAACACCTTGAACACCTGGAAACACAAGAGCCTCAGAAGACAGGCACTTGGCAGCAAGAAGCATCCCATCCCACCACTGGCTCTCAGTGTCCACTGTGCTCCTCAAGCTATGTCACCCAAAAAGTAACACCTGTGTTTAGTTCAAGACTGGTTTTGACAGATAAATGAAAGCAAAAGAAAACGCAGAATCTAGTCTTTAAGCAATTCTCCCATCCTCCCTCCTGGGTAAGTGTTAGCAGAGCAGTGCAGTGGCATGATCATTCAAGCAGACCACATGCCTCTCACATCCCAGCCACCTCCTCCCAGCTGGTCTGTACAAATGTCCCTGCATGCACTATCAACTCATGGAAAGCCTTCTTGGCAGAGCCAAGAAAACATGGAAACATGCTATCCTCAGGCAGTCAATCCCCGCTTCTACATATGAAAATGGCATTTCCTGAGAGTGCTCTAATAAAACAACTGCTCCAACACAAATAGGCACCCAAGTATCTGCACGTCTGAGAAATTTACATGAGCAGGAAGGGGAGGCAGATACAGTATCACCTATGTCTTCAGTGATAATATTTTCTTTGCAGTTTGAATACACATGGCTTCTCAATCGCTTTACTAGTACAAGGAGATAGCTGCTGTTAGAACTAAAATAGAGCATCCAGTAATAACCTATAGTGTTACCAGCATTTAAAGGAGAATTGTCTAGTGCCATGGTACCTCCACAGGAGCAGTCGTCACTCCAAGCCCACTGTTTTCAGACATCACAAAAGCACTGGCTACCCAGGATGTGATGGTATCAGGCACAGTGACTTCCATTGTGGTGTCCGTGTCAGATCTGATAGCAGAAGGGTAGAGACTTTCAAAAGCATCCATTTACAGACATCGGTAAGTGGACACGAATGTTTAAAATGCATCAAAAATTAAGCCCAAACTCTTGGCAGGAAAAGCTGCTGATTAACTGCTCTTTTCTTCCTAACCATTTAAAAAAATTTGTGATGGAATCAAAATGATTAAAAAAAAATTAAACTAATTTAAATTACATGAATTGATGGTAATTACACTTAATTGCATTACATGTAATCAACTTTTACTTTGTTTTTCCTTTAAAACAATACCAGATGAAGGTTGCTTCCTGAACATCTCAACTGTGAAAGAATACAAAACGTGTGCTGCACAACACAGGTCAGATTTCACCATCATTTGACAGTTTGAACTGCTTATTGAACTAGGTGCAGACAGGAACAAGTTTCCCTTTCTGGGATAATCACCATCTTCTCATGTACTGCAGAGAAAAAGACTGGATCTCCCTATCTGCTATCTCCCCACCTGTAAAGGGATAAGAGTTTCTTTTGTCGCCAGGGTTTTTATTTAGTTTCTATTGAAACTACAAGGCCTTCAGTCAGGCATTGTCCTATTTTGTGCAGTTGTGTAACGTCTCATTTGATGGTCTCCAATCTCACTTGTGGCCTCTAGGTGGTAGCAGAATATAAGTAATACTACATTTTAAAGCCATGCTCTTCAGCAGTAGCACAGAACACTCACTACTCGAACCTACAAAATAACAATGGGAAATGTAAATCAGCTTCCATTTGCTTCTAAACTCATACCTAGTTTTAGTGTCGATCCAAAGCCAAGTCTCTGGAAAATGTGTCCTCACATAGAGATTGCTGAAATCAGGAGGTCCATTTTTAGATACCGGCATATCATCACCGAAACCATCCTCTATGGGTATCATTCCACCATCTACAAAATAAAAAATTTCTGTCCTACCTAAAAATATCTAGGTTTAACAAAAATCAGATTCATAGTGTTAATAAAAGTCAAATTAATACAGTGTTTGGATTATAATCTATACCTTTGTTACACATGGCAACACTACTGCAATCACATAAAGAACTATTTTTTTTTTCTTGCTTGTTTTGTTTGGTTTTTGGGTTTTTTTTTAAATAAAAAAGGTTTCACACAAGCTTTAATTTCTACACGGCCTTCCTGGAGTGCTTATGGAACTGGTGTAATATGCCTACACATGACAAATCACTGCAGCATATATCAATTGGAGCTGCAAACAAAATCTCCATTCACTCTCAGGCCTTGAAGGAGTAGTGTGGCTCAGGACAGCAGCAAAAAGTAAGTTTTTAAAATAGCAGTCATATGCATTTGGTATGTCTTGAGCCTTGGAAATTGTAATAGTTTTTAAGGCTGGATGCAACCTGTGCACAGTACTACAAGAAGACCTAATAGGGGCTCTAACCCACAGACCTCTTTCCCCACTCAGTAAATTAGATTTGGCTAATTTATTTTTATTACTTACAAAGAAAATGCTCCTTATCCTCCTCAAGTATTGCATCAGTTGATACCGAAAGGCTGCATTTCTGGACAAAATTTATACGGTATATCTCAATACAGGACATTCAGGACATCAGCAGTTCTTATTTATTTTCTTTTTTTTCTTTTTTTTATTTCTTTTTAAGAAAATGAAGTCATAAAGCAAGTACAGAACTAAAGCAAGAAACCAACAGAACTGAAATCATCTGAGTACTGTGTTTAATAACTGAAACTTTTCAAAGCGAAGGCAATATCAAGCACAAAGCAGTCTGCATTTATGAAAGTATAAACATATTTCTTTGCATTCAGATTATTTATATATTGCTAAATTTCCTAATTTAAAATTCATATAAGCCATGAAAACAGTATATTGTCTACAGTCTCAAACTTTAAAAAGGGCATTTACTTCAAAGAAGCGATTTGCAAATCATTAAGCAGTAAAACCCCCAGCTTAGAATTAAAAAAAAAAAAAAAAAAATTAAAAAGTACCTGAAAGACACCAAAAGAACCTCTGACCAGGGGGAAATATTGCACTGTGCTGTATAAATTGAGCTCATGGAACACCTAAGACCAAAAAAAAAAATAAATAAATAAAAAAAATCATCCAAAGAGTGAATGCAAACTCATATTTTTCAGAACTTTCACTGTTGTGAGTGCTAATTCATAGAACTATGCCTTAAGCAGCAGCTTGCTTAGCTTTCCTTGGTAAATAGAAAAGAATCTGTGACAGGATGAAGGAGATCTGCCTACAAAGGTTTCATGATCAATGGAAGAATGACCAGGACTATATAAACCTAAAACAGGAGCATACAGCCCACTAATATTCTATGGCGCTTATGCCATGGCATTTGAGCACTTTAGAAATGACACATATTGCAAGCTCTCCCAAATTGTTGATGCACCAGAGCTTCTGCAAATCAAGGGAATTCAAAAAGATGAGTAATTTATTCTTCAAAAAATAAAATTATTTCTTTATTTTATATTGTTAATTTTAAAAAGCACAAAGAACAAACCATTAGGGAGTTTTTTCTGGCTTTTTTGTCTTTCCTGAACGAAGAAGCTGCCAAGTGTTAACAGAGCAGTTTCTCAACATAAAAACAATCAAGTACTAACTGGAATTAGAATTGCTGGGGCTATCACTTTGTATGCCTTACTGTCTTTTCCACTTGTGTTGATAAACTACTTGCAAAAGTAAAAAATACTTGCTAAAAATCCTGCCCAAAGAATATTATTCAGAACATAAACTGAAACTTTTCCATAAACATACATCTTTCAAACACGCAATAATGAAGACTTGTTCTCTCATTCACTTACAGAATCTTCTGTTATGTCGCTAGTTTCTCCTAGAAGCTTTGTACTTTTATCAACAACTGCAAGTCCAATTACTGATCCTGGTTCTGTTGTACTGATTTTAAGGGAGACTTTCTCAGATGGCTTGACCTTATCCTTGCTCCAAGAGATTTTAATCTAAAAAAAGGTGAAAAACAGCACTGGTTTAAATTATACACTGATATTTACAGCCACTAATAACTCTGAGGAAGCATTTTCTTAGCTTAATTTGCTATAATTAAGACTCTGTATTTGCTTTTCCTAGGACCTTTGGGAAAATATTACAGCATTCATTTTGCTCTCTTAACATCAGTTCCTTGGACTGGTAGGAAGTCAGCATCAGGATCCACTGTCATTTCAACCAGCTTTTAGAATACAAGAAGCAATCTCTTCAGGCACAAGGATACACCAGTTTCTACAGCTGGGGGCAGTAAAAGAAACACATCTGCAGTTTATCAATGCACAACACTGTATGTAACATCTTTAGGGAAAGATTATTTGAGGAGGATTATTCAGCCCTCAAAGATGACAAGTGTTCCACAGTGAAATTAGTATAGAAAAGGGTATAAATAATAAGTGCATGGGTAATGAAGAAGGAAACAGCATAATACAGCACCAGACTTCCCCAGGGTACTGAAAAGAGGAAGAGTGATCTACTTAACGTATTTCTAATACACCCCATCTCCACTGCACCAGATGACAATGCAGAATTTCTGTTTGAAATTAACAGTTTTACTCTTTTCCTTCATCAAAACACCCCTACTACGAACTCGTGAGGTGGAATTCAACTTCACACTTCAGTTACTTACATTTAGCTGTCCATGTTTCAGTTCAATTTTTAAGCTCCCATCGTACAGTTAAAAGAAATAATGGAGGCTAGAGAGTACTTTGGCACACCATAAAGCAGAAAATCCAAGTGGTAGTGAAAAAAAAAAACCCAGCCCTACAGGCTCCACTGGCTATACTGGCTGTGGGTGGGATTCAGTTACATAAGCACTGACACCTAGTGCTATTTGAGATGGTCAAAGGCATCCAAGACATGTCCAGTGGTGTTGCCAGACAACAACACATAACTTTTCCTTCTGGAATAGGCTTCAGGAGTCCAGGAAGAGTAACTTAAAACCACATTCTCTTTTTGGGCAACTGATTTTCTGTAACCTGAGTTCAGACACCTAACTCGGATACAGAGATGAGATTCAGTCACCTCAAGGCACCTGGAACCACTTGGGATGTCCCACAGCACACTGTCTGACCCTCAACTCCAATTCCAGAAAGCGACAGGTCTGCCACAGGACCTTTGAAATGCCTATTCATCCCATGATGATACCTTGAATAACCAGTGGCCTCTTGGAAGACACTAGATGTCTGTGGTTAAGCAACCAAGTCCTGACTCTACATGTAAATACATGAATTTAGATGTCTGAATCTACAGCCCCATCATAACATTCCTCTGATAAATCTGCGCAGTGGCACCTTCCTAGCACATTCAATATGAAAATCACACAGTAACAGCAAACACACTAATGTTGACAATATAAATGGGATTAGCTCCATGTGCTTCACTGTAAATGGTCATCAGACTGATTCACACAGAAAAAAACAGTTTCTAGGTAAACTGTGGCACTGCAGCTCTGTATATTTGATTGTACCATCTCATTTGCAGAAATTAAATGCATGGCAAGCCTACAAATTACAGAGAAAGTAGCTTTCCACAGTCCTGAGTTAATTTCAGTGGCTAGTATTTAAATGGCAAAATGGAGAAAACTCAAAATTGGAAAGCCTTTAAGAAAGTAGCTTTCCTTATCTTACATTATTTCTCTGTTCAGTGACATACAGAAAATACAGTAAGGTTAATATTAAATTCTCATAATTTATTGTCTCAATTGTTCATCCTCTCTGTATATACACGAGGATTATGCTTTTCATCCAAAAAACTACATTTAAACAAACTGGTATCAGATCAGACTTCACCTCATTGCTAAAAACATAATGCAATCTTATCTGTGGACACTGCAATCAGTGGAAAGATTTCAATTTGTTTGCAGAAGACTGAACCAAATTGTTACACCTCCATCATTAGCAGTACCTTCCAATATCTACCCTAAATCTCCCAAGTTTCAACTAAATTATCTTATTTGTTTTCTGTTTTCTCAGATTCTTCAGACAGTGATAGATAATAACCATAATCAACAAAAGTGTGCCTGCAGCTGTCTCACCATCCTGCCTTTACAGTTCCTTATTCTGTGATAACAATGCTCATAATCTGAGTTTAGATAAATCATGAAGTGAATGGATAAATTTTTCATGCAGGAGTAAGACAAACAGCCTCCCTACCAGTGTCTGGTTAGAAGCATTAAAGTTTCCATGGGGGAGGAAGAACTTGAACCCATGAAGAGCCTTTGGGTGGTCTCACCTGTAAAATGTCATAGTGAGGCTTCTATTTGCACAAAGAAACAAATATCACCCTGATATGTAAGCTGGAAAAATCAATTCATTGCTGCAGCAGTGGTTTTCCCACTCTTCTTCATGCACTTTTGAATTAAAGTACACACAGTCACATGAAATACAAACTGGTCACATCCACTGTTGACACACCACATACAATGTGACCACTGCCTAGCCAGTCTTCATCAATGTTCATAGCTCCACACTTACAGGACTTATAATCACCTTTCCACTATATTTGCCAGAGCAATCTATGGCTCAGTAACTGACCAAACTATTAAAAGGAGATGTTGTGCACCTGTTTACATGGAAAACATAGAGCCAGTAGAAATTTCTTTCAGATATGCAACAGCTGGACCCTAATTGCACTGGCATTATCAGAAGTCTTTCCTAGGACTTACACAAACCTCAGATTAGACCCTCTATGAGGAAGTTTTTACATTTACAAACCTATGATCTAAAATACTGTTTATCATGCAATAGAGAGAGAAAAACATGGTCTCAGACTCAAGTTCAACAGTTACCTTGTCATCCAACACAGGCTGAATGGGAACAGTGAGAGCATCATTTACAACTACTCCAAGCTCATCAACGTAGAATACAAGTATACATGCCAAAGGAGCCCAGGAATTTTCTGCTGTTAAAGTGAATGTTTTTGCAGTCTTTGTGCCAAAAGCCATAATTTGTTCCTTAGATAACACCTTAAAGAGAAAAAATGAAAGCACAATCTGTTGATATTTCAATATGTAGTAAACTCTGCAATCCTTTCTACAAATAGTTGTTTAAAAAAGCAGCATATAGCTGCAATTTTTGTTTTTTTTTTTATTAAATTGTTGACCAGTTCTATGAGACTGAGTATGGAACAGGCTAGTAATGTAACACTTAAGTATTAGAAATAGATTTTTTCTGTGCTTTAATTTCTGCAACACTAAGGACAGGAACTAAAACAAGTGCACAGCATAACATATGCAATGAGAACATAACAATACAACAGTAATAAACTGGGTCATGTGGGTCATCTATAATAGCACTTGACTTTGGATGAGGAAGACATTGAAAGAAAATTTCCAAAACACCCATAATTAGCACACTTTGCACCATGGAAAGCATGAACCAGGGCCCACTAACATGTTCCAGTTAAAAAACTGGCATTCATCAGATTACAGCTAGTCTGAAGGTACCTCAAAACACCTGGAGTTCAGGCCCACAGCATCAACTTTTTTGACTCTAAATCTGTTCCTCCTGGGCAATTCCACTTACTAATGAAGAGAGAGCTATGAAGGGTAGTTCCCTGTCCTTGACTGCATGGACTTGATTGTTTTTAAATTTCCTAGAGAGTGTTTCTATTTTTGAAAACATACTGGAATGCCCACATTTTATACTGTCCTATGGTTTTCCTTATTCAGTTTACTATTAAAAGTCTCTGAAAGAAAAAGAACTGTAGTTATCATGATCATTATGGTAAAGACTCTGCACAAGACAGGCAAGTGTTAAGGACAGGACAGGTGACCGCGATGGCATATATAATAAACCCTTCAATACGTATGCTGTAGAATGCAACACAGCAGCTGAGTCACTGAACAAGCCATTATGCAAGCCTTGTATTTTAAAATGCTTCCTAAGAAGTTCTGTTTTTAACAATTTTAACAATGCCACCCTGCCAATGACCACATCTTCTCAGAGGCAGGTTTTCTCCTCACCTTGTGCCTGCAGGTTCAGCCCTGATAGTCCTGAGCATGTGCACAGCTTCTACGTGCATCTGCAGGACCTGCTGACAAGCCAGGCTTGCTCCTGGCTTGTCAGCTCTTGGGCTGCTCCTGGGATATCCCTGACCCTTCTCACATCACTTCATCCCGCTCCTGTGCTCTGCACAGCATTGCTCTCACAGTTGTGCCTTTTGTTACACATCTGCAAGCAGAGATAATCCAACATCCAAATCAGAGACCTGATTCTTCCAGAAAGCACCTCCTGACACTGCCAGGGGCCTTTCTGCTAGATAGCAAAAACAAAGTCTCTTTCAAAAAGGTCAACTCCAATAGACAGCAAGATTTTGGGCCACCTCTTTCACAAAGCACAATAAAAAAATCTGAATCTCTCTAATACCCAATCACACCTCACTCACTGGAATATTTGTCAAGTTGGTAAAAGTCATCTTGGATTGTCCCCATATGTAAAACCAGTAACCTACCAGATAGTGGAACTCTCTCACTGGCTTGTTGCTTGAAATGCTCAGGTCAAAAGGTTTCCCAGCCTAGGAAAAGCATACAGTTCACAGAGATGAGTATGGAAACATGATGAGTAACTTGAACAGGTTCTTAACTTGCCAAGTTTTGTCTCAGACTGTACCTTTATATCCTGACTTTTTGTTTTAACCTGGAGATAAGTCTGGCTGGGGGAGCTGAACACATCATAAACACCTATGTCGGTCCTACTGCTGAGGAACTCTGCCTGTGAGACAATACAAAACAAATCTTTTCAACAAAACAGCAAAATCAATGTGATGTTCACATATATGGTACTGTTTACAAGAGTATGGTAGCTTTAATGGCAGTACAGGATCACTTTACTGCTTCCTTTAGGGTTTTTTCTCTTGATATCTTGGTGAAATTAGATCATATTTACATGGGATCTGTAACTTTCTTTCCAGCTTTAAATTGAATATGAGGTAAGGAAAGTAACACTAGGTGAAATATCAGCTGTTGCAGAGGGCAAGAACAACATATAATGGATCACAGCCTGCTCAATTTGGTGTGCCACAGCTCCAAAGCAACGTATTACAGAGCATTACCTGAACTCTCAGAGTTTTGGTATCAGGAAGAATTGGAAACTCAACATCAATTATTCCATTTTCTGGCACTGTGTAATTCAACACATGGACCGCCGTATTTCTTTCCTCTGTTGCCTCGTTCTCAAGATGTGAAAGTGAAGAGTGGTGAAAAAGCTGGTCTGATTGTTGTGCAGTGATTACAACAAGATTCTGCCTCTCTTCAGCTGTCAGCTGGTTGCTATCAGAACGTGTCACCTTTAGCTAAAAAACGAAGAAAATATCCATCAAACAGGGTAAAGCTAAAATGCAAACGCATACCATATAACAACGTATTTACACTCGCAGCATAACAAAAAGCCAAGAGCATCCTCAGATTTCTCACATATCAGTAATTTTATTTTTAATCCCTTGCGAACACTGCAGGTAGGCAAGTCAGCCAAGAACAAAATTATTCATAATTCCAGGGAGTAAGAAAATAGCAGAAACAAAGTAGATGGAACTGAGTTAACTCGATTATCCATCAATCGATTAACTTGCATCAAGTTGTATCTCCATATTCAAGCCAAATCAACTCCAGATTCTCATCCATGGTAAATCCATTCTCTTTCTGCATTATACAATCCAAAATTTCAACTTCTGCAATTAAAAACACCTAAATAATGTTCCCTTTTTCAGTAAAAAGTTCTGTCATTCCATTACCCATCCTCCTCTGCCATTTTTTTCCTATCTTTTCTCTGTACAACACACGCAGATCTTCACTTACTAGTGGAGATAATAACTATCAACAATTATTCCTTCACATTCTTCTGGGAGCATAACTGATACCTTCTTCCCTGCCATCTGCAAGCATTGCTAAATGCCTCAGCTACTGCTCACTCAGATCATCTTTGGAAGAAGAAGAAGCAGGTCAGAGCTGGAGTCAAGCTAGGATGCTAGCAAAGAAAATGAAAAGGGCAAAAACCCAAAACCCAAATGATCAGGCTAGCACACAGCTATAGCTTGAACCAATCTACTACAAAAGTGTATATGCAGCCTGTTTTATTGGCATTTAGGTCTTGTTTCCACAGTAAAGGCTCAAGAATTGTAAAGTCAATTCCTCTTTTCAAGTGAAATGTAGTAATGCAATACGCAACTGCTGCTAAACGCAGGAATACTGAATGCAGCCTATTGACAGCAAGAAACTTCCTTGAGAGGACTGCAGCTGATATGAGAAAGATAGGACAGAAGACAGAAAAGATATTTTCACTTCAGAGCAATGTGGTTTGATCAGTTTTACTGAATTCTGTAGCAGCTGCTTAATTATACATGTGCCCTTTATACAGTAAATATTTGTGTGTGTTTATACACAAAAATACAAATATAATTAAGACGGTTTGGACTCAATAACTACTCTATTGTTATAAAGCACAGTCACATAACAGAAAACTGATCAGCTAGAAAGTGAAAAGATTTCTCCACCAGTATGCTGACAAATACACTCAAATACATCTTGCAAACACTACAGCATTCCCTGCCCCCTTATCCTTTTCTAGAGCAAATGCCTCCAAGTTTAGTATTTGCCAATATGTATAACAAAAAAGAGGTAATTTTAAAACAAACCTATAAATTATACTTAAAAGTCCAAGGCAAACTTTGTCATTTAAGAGAAAATAAAGAAGTAACATCTGCTTATGCACAGAATATAATAAAACAAAAGAACTTACAGTAGCTATGAAGTTCAGAGAAGGCTTTATAACTCTAGAATAGTCCATAAATTCAATAAAATAGTCACTTTGCTTTGGAAATATGATGGCACTTGAATTTTGGGAGATTCCTGTTGAATAATTGTATGTGTTTAGACAACATGCTTTTAACATACATATTCCTTTAGCAGCAATACTGGTTACTGTCCCTGATTTTTAAATAACTCTCACATTCTTAACTATTTCCACTCTTATTGTTCTTCGTCCTTCCACCTAAGGGTTAGTAGAAAGGTAATGTACATACTGGTACTGTCTTCACAAGGCCAAATAAACCATACCACATAGTGCTTTATTCCACACAGACTATGTTGGAACGACACAAGGAAGGAATTTATGAATCCCAGTTCAACCAACTTCACCTTGCTGGGGGTTCTACAGAAACTGTATAATGAAATCTAGTGTCTGAGAAAGGCAGACATTTTTACAAACTACTTTTTTTTTTAATATGCAATGTGCAGCAGACCACAAACTCACAAAAAAGCTCAATTTGCAAATCTGCCAGCCTAGAAGAGGGTAGACAGTGAACAAAATGGAGCCGGAGAACTTTTTCTACGCATGTGGTTTAGAAACAAAAAAGGTTAAGTTTATGAATAAACTTAAGAGTTTAAGACTCAGGCTAATGGTAGCAATTATTTATGCCCGCTTTTCTCATCAAAAGGGATCAGACATTGACTTTAAGGACCCATTTGAGCATATTTTTGGTTATTTAATAAATTATTTAGTGTAGAACCGTATTCAACTAAGTAACAGCTGCTTAAATTATTTAATATCTAGGCAAGCAACAGCTGAGATAATTTTTTTCTGAGAGTGTGTTTGCATGTAGATGGTTCATACTGCCATCAGCACATGATACTTCTCTAGCGCTGCAAGCCTTCCACATAGGAGTAAGCTCTTCCAGCACCTACTCCTTGGATTTCTCCCAGAAGACATCACAAAGACACATACCTGTGAGTGACTCGGTGACCACTGCAATAATTTCTATTGGGTCTGTGTAATCAGTGTCACCTTGGTGCCATGATCGATCAGTGTTCAAGCTTTGCAGCATAAGCTTGTTACAGGTTACATTCACAGATCCATTTATCTGCAACACGGAGAAAAAAAAAAAAAAGCAAACCCAAGGACACCTTTCTACCTACAATAGCTTATTTCTGGTTAAGTACCGTAGCTCTCCCCACATACAATTTCCAGAGTGTCAACAACAGAAACTTAAGAACACTGACCTTTTGTTTTCAGAAAGCATTTTTTATTAAATCCAGTAGGAGTTCATTAGTTTTTAGAGTTACCAGTGCCTTATGGAGAAAGTTAGTTTTGGTTGTGGGTTTTTTTATCTAATATCTAGAATTACCCACTTCTACATGGTGAGAACAGTGTCAAAATATGCAGCCAACAGTATCAAAAATGCAATTAACAGGCCCTTGCATCAGGAGTGCGGCTTAACCTATCCAGCATCTCTGAGCTCAGTTTCCATAGGCTAAGTGCTACTGAAGAACCTGAAGTCAGCCAACTGCTTAAGTCAGCCAACAGAAAACAACAGGCACACCATTTAGAAGAAACTGAACCTGTTCTAAACATAGTCCACAGCTCAAAAATAAAATGCCTGATTTTGCAAAAGGATGCCATGAATTCACCACTTTTAAGTCTTCAGATCCAAACTACATGCATTTTTAAATTTCATGCTCCAGGTTACAAACAGCACTGTACCTCCAATGCAATAACTAAGCAATTATTATGTAAAAATGCTTTGGTCCCTACCACACTAGAGTTCCACCTAGACAATTGAGGTGGTCTTCTCTGGTCTTGTAACACAGGGCTGAGCATGCAGGGGCACACGCAGGGCCAGGGTGCATTCCTGGGCACAGGTCCTTGGTCACCTATGCTGCTACAGTGCCTCCTGGGAAGTTTTTCTATCTGGGCCAACTGGCACTTTCCAAAATAATCTCCAGGCACAGTTCAAGGAACCACAGTGGCCAAGTATCATTCTCAATAAGCAATCTGAATGTAGACGCTTTATTCTGGAAATTAGAGAGTTTAACTTTCTCAATGCAAGTCACACTGTAGATTATGCCATCTGAATTCAGCAATCAAGGATGGTCCCAGGCTCATTAAACCTACAAAACAAGACACAGGCTTAAAGTCTACAAAGCTGCAAACTGCTAGCAGAACACTCACCTCCACTGTTGTTGTTATGTTTCTCTTGTTTGTCCAGTAAGACACAGAAAGGCAAGTGACTGTTACAGTTCCCTTTACTGGCTTTCCATACATATACCTGAAAGACATCAGTAAAAAAACACTTCAGCTCCTGGGCTTGGTCTTCTGCAGATTCTACTAGAATATTTTTCCATGGCCTCAAACATGGTTAGAACATACCTGTAATTTGAAACATGGAGTTTCCAATACTCAGACGGGTTTATTGACAGTAAAGTCAGAAACCCAAAACCTGAAGATGTGCTGCTTTTTCCTTCACACAAGCTCTATATACTTATCATTATGGGCTGTACAATGTAAGAAAGCTAATTACATTAAGCTAAGCTGGAAGCAAGTTATTGAATAGAACATCAATGCAGCATCATAACTGATAAGCATTAGAGTTAAAATGGGATATGGGAAGTTTGAACCCATTACCCCTTGTCCTCTCACTACAGTCCCTAATGAAGAGTCACTCCCCAGAATCCCTATAGGCCTCCCTCAGATACTGGAAGGCAGCTATGAGGTCTCCGTGCAGCCTTCTCTTCTCCAGGTTGAACAGCCCCAACTCTCTCATCCTGTCTTCATACGGGAGGTGCTCCAGCCCCCTGATCACCCTCATGGCCCTCCTCTGCACTTGTTCCAACAGTTCCATGTCCTTTTTATGTTGAGGACACCAGAACTGTGCACAGTACTCCAAGTTAGGTCTCACAAGAGCAGAGTAGAGGGACAGGATCACCTCCTTCAACCTGCTGATAAAGCTCCTTTTGGTGGGCAGCTAATTTTTACTAGAAGGCACTTTTTTAACATTCTAAATATAAGTTTTCATCTGACACTTAGAGGCCCACACTAATTTTCCTAAGAGTGAGAGTGACAAATAGTATCAATAATTTACTTACTTTGCAGTGACAACACCAGTTACGTCTTCCTCTCTCAAAGAATAATACAATGGTGTTGTTATTATAACATCAAATTTTGGTAAAACTAAAAAAAATAAAATAGAAAATACAGAAAGCACTAAATTCACACAAAAAATAATAATTTTTCACTTTTTTTTTTAACTAACATGGGTGGAACATGTAATATGATAAAGCTTACTACAGTTTCCTAAGGAATATAAGGCAAGATATATTTTTAACCTAATGTGCGTGCCCTAGATTAAGACTTTTTGTTGAAAAATACAAGAAGAATCATAAGAGCAGTCTGCACACAAGCTTGTAAGATTGAAATAGAAAACTTTTAATTTATTCAACCTTTACAGAATCATCAACAAGCTTCATAATCAGACATTATACAGATACTTTGTCTGCATGATCCTAGAAAACAGAATCATAAAATCAACTAGTCTGGTGAAGAAGTTTAAGATCATCAAGTTCAACCGTTACCCCAGGATTGCCAAGCCCATCATTAAACCATGCCACTAAGGGCAAAATGATCTCCTCTCAAGATCTCCCCTTATAGCTGCCCTTCATGATCTCCACTCACAGCCACCCCTCATTTGATCCCCAGAGTGGCCCACACTGTACAGCTGCCACCCCTACTCCCATGGCCATCCCTTACACCCCATGGCTGCCCCTGCTCTCCCCTCAAGACTGCCCCTCAACCGTTATGGTGACCCTTCACATCCCATGGGGGTACCCCTGCTCTTCGCTCTTGATCTCCCTTTATGGCTGCCCCTCCTTTCCCATCGTGATCTCCCTTAATGACTATGCCTCCTTTCCCCTCACAATCTTTCCTCATGGCCACCCCTTGTTTCCTCTCACAATCTTCCCTTACGACTGCCTCTTCTCTCCCCTCATGATCTTCCCACATGACTGCCCTTCCTCTTCTCTCATGATAGCCCACTATCCCTCATGGCCACCCCACTACTATCCCCTCATGATCTCCCAGCAGCCCTTCCTCTCGCCTCATGATCTTCCATATGGCCGGCCCTCTTTTCCCCTCACAATATCCCCTTAAAGCCATCCCTTCTTTTTCCTCATGATTTTCCCCCACAGCAGCCCCTCCTCTTCCCTTAAGATCTCCCCTCATGGCTGCCCCTTCTTCCCCACCATGATCTCCCCCACAGATGACCCTTCTTTCCCCTCAAGATCTCTCCTCGTTGCCAGCCCTTCTTTCCCATCATGATCTTCCCTCATGGATGCCCCTCCTCTCCCCTTAGGATCTCACCTCCATGCTGCCTCTCCTCTTCCCTCACGATCTCCCCTCATGGCTGCCCCTCCTCTTCCCTCACAATCTCCCCTCATGATCTTCCCTCACAGCTACCCTTATAGCAGCTACAGAAAGTCCTAGAGGGTCCTGCATAACAAAATCATTTAACACCAGGCCCAGGTGGGAAATAAAACAAATAAAATGCAGTTTGGATTGCATTCAGACTCTTCTAAAAACAGAGCATCAGTTCAGTGTGAGCACAGTAACCCTCCCCAGTAAAAACTATAATTGTAAAATATAAATAGATAGATAGACAAACAGATAGATAGGTAGATAGACAGATAAAAATATAAATTTACTTTCTCAGGGACAATAATTGCATCTGAGAGTTGAGACGAGTATTATAAAGCTCGCATGGCATCCAGACACTACAGTAGCAAGTCATTAAGGCTACCACAGATAAACAGGGCAGCTGATAAGATTATATTTTTCCCAGGACGCAGTGTCAGTCTCAGAGAAGCAATAGATTTGGAAATCAAACTTTCTGGGGTTCGTGCTAGCCAAGGGATGCTACTCTAATGGAGAATCAACTACCAATTTTAGTTACTACTAAATGCCCTTAATACTTACCATATTCCGTCACTTTAAAACCTTGGTAATGAACTTGACCCTATAGAAAAAAATCACATGAGAAATTAATTGTGGTTAGATCAGCACTGGCATCTAGACCATTCGAGGCCAAATTCCACCCATATTTAAGTTAAATTACAATTTCTGATATGATGTGATTTTTATCATGGCTCAACCATTATCAACTCCCATTATGAAGCTGCTGTAGGAACCAATAGAATGTATTTGCATCACAGAACGACACAGAAGCTCTCATGCAGCACATTATAAGTACATATAATGAAGAGCTTGTAGAGCTTCTTATCTGCAGACATCTACATGCGTCTGATTTCTGTATAAAAAAAAACAAATATCCAAGCTAGCTAACCTGAAGTTCCCTAGCATCAGTCATCATGATGAACCATGACCAACTTACTGCCGGTAAGTACATTACTAGTGCATGTAAAATTGCCTCAAGTATCTCTACAAAAGTGAAGTTTCTGTCTATACAGAGGAGAAGATGATTTAAAAAAATGTATAATCACAATGTTCTTGATTTACTCAAAAGGTTGTATCATCTCATCTCAGTTTTTGTTAGTTAAAAACCAATGGAATAAACAACTATGCAACATATTTTTACTTGTTCTTTCTTCTACTTTCTTATTTTTCTAATTTTTTCACTTACTTCCTGATTTTCCTCAGGAGGTTATCTAAAAGTATATTCTGGCATGTCTTTCAGATGTGGTACATGAGGCAATAGATATGGCACATAGTTGGTAAATTAATTTTAAAGGGTTTTTTTCCACTCTCTAAACATTAAAAACTCAGCAGCTATTTTTGCTCTTCGGTACAGTGACAGTTCACAAAATAGTCATGGTAGACAGCCACATAAATTTTGCTTTTTACTGTCTTACTCAATTGCTCTTCCTTGCTAAAATGAAAGTAATTCAAGTTGTGCCAGGGGAGGTTTAAATCGGATATTAGGAAAAGATTCTTCACCAAAAGGTTATCACACACTGGAATAGGCTGCCAAGGGAAGTGGTTGAAGTTAAAAGATGTGTATATGTGATGCCTAAGGACATGGTTCAGTGCTGGACTTGGCAGTGCTGGGTTAATGGTTGGACTCAATGATCTTAAAGGTCATTTCCAACCAGAACAATTCTATGCTTCTATGATTCTGACCAAGCATGTAGGTCATTTGTCAGCAGATGTACAACCCTTGCTCAATGACTTTTTTACAGCATCATAGCAAAAGCTGCCATAAGCAGGGAAATGATACATGCCTAAAACTGGAGCTCTGCATCTCCGCAGGGATCAACACAGGGATCACACAGGAGCAGTGATTTTCCAGAGGAAAATCTGAGCTCAGCTAGGCTGAAAGAATGGGCTGAGAAAGGAGTCTCCACTTTCCAAAGGACAGGAAGGGAGAGGCTCCTCTAAAAGCCTTGTTTACCTCTTCACTTAAGAGTCTTCTGAGAAATAAAGGAAAGATCAAGAAAGACAACAGTCTGTCACTAAGAGGCCATTATTTTGAAACATTAATACTGAGCTTCTGCTCAACTGCATTTGAGGTTATGTTCATATGTAGCTCAGAAGTCTCATTACTTTGATTATTCCTGAGACCAATGACATCACTACAAGTTATCAAATATGCTGGAGTATGTTAGTGAACACAGTTCAAAATGTGGGGCAAAAGAGAGTTAACACGGATAACCAACTGCAGGTATCAGCAAGATTATGTCAGATGGGAAGAAGTGTTTGTGGATAAACTAAGAAGTCCTGCATGAAATACTCTAGAACAAGAATCCAATCTGAAAACAATTACAACTGATGTTTCTTATCTGATCAATGACTGCAAATTAGGCATCTCAAAGCCCCTTATATAGCTATATACACTTTTCCTATAAAAGACTTCTATCGAAGTAGAAATCAGATTGCTACCAACGTTATTATTAAGTCACTAATCACCAGTATAATTGTCATATTTATATTCCTACGTTTGAAAAGATAGAGGCAGAATCTGCTATTTTCACAATATCCGTGCAGATCATAACCCTTACAACACAAAATGTTACTGCACTGACATGCAGTCTACAATCAGACTACTGTCAGGTAATCTTTGAACAGGTACCTTAAGAAAATAACCTATAGTGAATTTATCTCACATCTGGCTCTCTCTACATCTTTTATTTCCAATGTTAAGCATATATATGTTACCCTTGACATTAAGCAAACCATGAACAGAACATTACTCCAGCTGGAAGGATGAAAAAACAACTCACAGGAAAATTAAATTTTGTTTCACATTACCTCAGAAGTAAAAATAATCATCATCATAAAAATAATAATAATTATCATCATCATCTAAGAGAACTGTAAGCAATAGAAAAACAGAGATTAAAATGAGACTAGCACTCTTGGCTGCACCTTCTCCAAAATGACAGCCTTCTTTTAGAAAGCAAGCCATGCCTCACAGTGCAGGAAAAGCAACAGACCCTATTAGGTCACCTTGATAATCTGAACATCAAGCCAGATTTCCCACTAACACATGCTTTCCAGCCAAACTGGTTTGGAACAAGACAAGTAATAGCACTTCAACTGCTCCATATTATTTTAGTTCCCCAGGCAAGGCTGCCTTTCTGGCAAATATTGTTCAAATATTTTGGAGTGGAAGTTGTTGAATCAGTTTCCAGGAGTGGTGTCTTTTCAGAAAAGAAAAAGTAATCTGATGGTAAACTGGATGTCAGTGCTGTAACATTTTGTGTTGTAAGCATTATAATCTGCACAGTTTTATATATACAAACCAAGAGAGATTTTCAAGATAGGCAAATAACAGTACGCTTATTCCATGTTTCCAGAAGTGCTTTATTCTTTTGTCTTCATGCCTTCTCCTGCTTCTAAACACACTCACCTTTCCAGACTATTAGCATTTTGCTCTATATCAGCATTTCTTAAAATGTAAAACATCTATTACATTCTGTGCCCATTGTCCAGAGTATTAGAATCATTGAATCATTGATGATCATCAAGAAAACAGAGCCAAAAAGAGATCCATATAAATATTCTGAGAGTACAAGGATGATGGAAGTTTCTGCAGTTGAGCTTTAGATGCTGTGGATCCTGACATCTAAGAATCACTAAAAATTACTGTCCAGGTTTTGCTCTGCTGTGACAAACCAGCCTTGTTTGAAGTCATCTGGATCTAATCCAAGTAGTGAGAACACAGGAACTGCTCCCTGTAATTATTTCTTCTTCTTTGGCAATCGAAAGTCCTGGACATTAATCTGGTCTCAGTCCATTTTCTTATTTGGTTCTGACATTTACACGTGACACAAGTTATAGCATCAGGAAAGACACTGGGTGTAGTTTCAGGGCTTTGCCTGGAAGCAGCACAGCGCTGGCACCGGCTGTATTTCCATGGCTACACTGCCATCTCATGGTCCATCTCAAGAACACACCCCCACTTCTGCTTTGCAGCTAAATAAAATAGATTTTATCTAGACAGAATTATTAGAAGCATTTCATGATCATTTTCATGCTTTATTTTCACATGCAGGAAATAAACCTCAAATTATGTATGAATTCCTAAACTTCTGTTCAAATCCACTAGTCCAGTCTCCAGAAACTAAGCAGAGTCCCACCAATGTCACCAGCATTCAGTATTATTAGATCCTGCTTAAGTATCATCAGTGCTCATCTGCAAACTACTGAATTTTGAAGGAAGATGACTCTCTTTTTAAGTAATGATGTGTATAATCTCAAGATCAATGGATCAAATATGAAATCGATAGCTGTCGGAGCACTAAAACATCACAGAATTAAACAGGGATACACTGTAACTTACATAAAACCTCAAAAGTTAAAAAATTCGAATGTAAAATATATCAACCCCAGTTGATTTTCAAAGCTGCTTTATAGCTGAAGTTTAAAAAAAATTACAATATTCTGCAGAAATATTTTAGAAAGCCCTTGTTGCACCTGAAACATTACTACTTTTCAATATTTGACAATAAATTTTCAAATAAAATCTTCCATAAATCAGATTACTTATAACTAGAAACAATTTCTGATTGGAGATGACTACTACTAAAACTCAGCAACTAAAAGCCTTTCAGCAACAGGCTCCAGGAAATATAAGATATCCAACTAAAATACAAGGTGGAGACTTGGGAACCAGACTGTAATTACTCTGTCTTGAGTTTTCCTGGAACAGCTGTACTAACACCTGAAAGCTTATTAAAGAGTACTACAGGATGTTTAACAGCAGCAAGCAGCCAGAACCTGATTTAAAACAGGATTCAGAGGCAGTACTTCCAGGAATCCAAACTCAGTACACTTGGGAACTGATCTGTAACCACTAGGAGTGAAATGTTATTTACTGACTTAACAGCGCTCTTTAAAGACAAGAGGGAAACCTGAGATAGAAAAGCTGGACAGCTGGCTAACTAGAAAGCTCAGGTCATAGCACAAGGATGGCTAAGTTATGCAGAGATCAGCCTGGGTTTGCCGTCTGAATAGGTTCTTAAAGCCTGGAGTAGATCCATAAGCTGCACTGGATGCTGTGTAGGCCCAGGGCTAGCAGTGCTAATTAAGTATAGGTAGGCATATCTATTAAAAATGCCAGACATATACTAAGCATTCCAAGTGCTCAGTGACCCCTGTTATCAAGAAAGGATTTGTGAACCTATTCCAGTTGATATACAACACATAAAAAACTGTACCTCCCTTACACAGCAGACAAACCGCAGAACGGCAAGGAATATATCCAAGCAACAGCTGGGAATACCCACTTGGAGTGATCCAGCTCACTCACTAGCCTTCACTGAACACCAACTAAATCTCTGCCACAGCACCTACATAGAGACATCCACATGTCTTAAACCTCAAAGTGAATCCCATCCCATAAGACCTTGTATTTCATAGCATTAGCTCACTTCTAAGCAAGAGAATCAAAAAAAGCTTCCCATCACAAAACTTCCTTTATTCCAAAAGGATTCTTGCAGGTTTCATTAAGCCAATAGTATGACATGCTACCAGAAAAATAATTGTCTGTGAGAAACCCGCTAGATAGACCTAGTGTAATATGTGAATATTACAATAGTTATTTAATATACTGTGCATATGATTGCCCTATCCAATGTAAAATGCTGTGTAGGCACATGCTACAGAAATAATGCATACTGCCTTGTCATTATATTCAACACAGAATTTGAAAATTAAAGCAGAGCAGGTGGAGGAGAAAGAGTCTGAAAGTAAATAACATAAGCTCCTACATGCAGGGCTTGGGGTTGCTGCTTCATTCCCACATAATAAGCATTGTAAGAATAGCCAGGTTTTCCTGAACCTCAAAACCCACAACTTTATCTTTGTTTCCACCTTGCAATGCCTCCTGAAACTATAGTGAACAGAGAAAGATGTCATAAAATCACAGAATGGTTTGGGGTGGAAGGAACCTTAAATATCATCCAATTCCAACTTCCCTGCTATGGACAGGGACACCTTCCACTAGACCAGGTTCCTCAAAGCCCCATCCAACCCAGCCCTGAACACTGCCAGGGATGAGGCAGACATAACTTCTCTGCGCAACCTGTGCCAGTGCCTCACCACCCTCATAAGGAAGCACTTTCATGCAGGATTGTCTGCATATCTGAGAATGATGAGTGTTATCCACGCCCCTGGATACTCTTCATGTCGCTGAAACAATTAGAGCTCTATTAAAAACCCGAAACAGTCTATGCTAAAACCTTAGTTTTAAAAATTTATTCATAGGGAAAATGAGATGAAAATATAACAAAGACAACCTAGGAAAGGTTGTACCCCAGTAGGTCAAACATGAAGGCCAATGTCCAGCCTTTGCCAGCAGTCAAGGTTCAACACCCAGAGAACTGCAGTAGCCAAGGTAGCCAGCAGTGCCACTGTGTCAGCTCAAGCCTCAGAGCTTTCTAATAAACAGTTCTTAGTGGAGTGACTTCTATGAATTTGTCCAAACATTTCCTGACCCCACGTGAGTTTTCAGTATCCACAACACCCAACAGTACTGTGTTCTACATGTTATGTTATGATGTTTTAATTATTTTGAAATTGCTGTTTATCTCCTTCATGTGGAACTCTCCAGCTATGTACTTGAAGAGACAGCAAAAAAATGTTCCCTGTTTAATTTCTCCTTATTACTTGTGACTTGAGAGACATTCCTTGTCATGTTTTCAAGGCTCATTAACCTTCTGTAGTAGTACTAAATGGCTAAAATTTAGAATATCCTCAACTACAGCCTACTAAGATTTCACTTCACTTTTCTATTTTCCCACACCTATTTCATTAGCCCAGATGAGTCTATAAGGCATTTTTCTGTCAATTTTACTATTACTATTTTTTGGGTTTCTTTTTGGTTTTGTTTCAGAAGAGAGTGGCACTCATATTAAGAACCTGAAAACAGCAGCTGCTTTGTTCTCCTGATTTCAGGATTACTCAAGACTTCACAGAAAGCCCAAGCAAAATTCCACACTTTTTCATCTGGCTAGTGAGCTGTTGAAGGAAGTCACTACTGACACCAGACTTTATTCCCATGTCTGAGCCCATCTCCTGAAAAGCACCTGTGCAGCTAAGAATGGGGCTGTCCTATGAACCTGAACAGTCAACTAGGTTAGGCAAAGAAAAACAGAGCTGCTTTTCAATCTAGGTCACTTCCCTGGCATGTTTTAAAGCTCAGACTTGCTACAGCTGCCTCAGCATGACTGAGAAGCTATTGAACAGCAGCACAGGATGGGAAGTTGCAGCTGAGCATAGAGACAAGGGCAGGAACAATTTAAAACGTATTTCCCACCAAAAACAAAAGTAATGATTCCACACCCATATGAGAACCTGTTCAAAAATCCAGTCCTGACACTCACTTGAGCACCACCCTCACCCACCTCAGCCTATAGAAATCTATCAAGCATATAACTCATACTGGTAAACATGACTCCCACAGTAATACATGAACACATGAGTTCTCTACTTTCTACCCCATCATCTCGCTCAGAGAACATTAAGCAGTCCTGTTTGTACTTGCTAAATGTGTGAATGGCCACTGCAAGCCAAGTCGGAAATGCAGTTCCCAAATTACAGGCAGCTAAGGCAGGTTAAATAAACCTGACACAGAGTTTTGAACACTTATTTCTGCAACATATTCCACGGTGTACGAGGAGTGTGCAGCCTAAAGGATTGTACTGATAGAACTATTATCAAGGGCAACGTGCAAACTAGATCACACCAGTTTTGTTATGCAATAGTTCGGCTTTACCTAGTTTATCCTTTTCATTTGGCATAGTCATTTTGAGCTCAGTAACTTCTCAGTCATTCTGGATTGCTGAAACACCCCTAAAACTAGGCAGAGATTTGTAAATAGTCTTTGATTCCACATCCCTTGAGACAGTGATTGGCTGCACAGCAGGGCACAATGAATTTCTGTGTAGTTGCTTATAAACTAAACATAAGGACATTTCACTTAAAAAAAAACAAAAAAAAAAAAACAAAAAAAAAAAAAAAAAAAAAAAAAAAAAAAAAAAAAAAAA
>JASSUY010010718.1:0-14376 GCA_032466535.1 Forpus xanthops
GCTCCATCGCTGGCGGTGTTCAAGGCTGGGTTGGACATAGCCTTGGGTGACATGGTTTAGTGGGAGGTGTCCCTGCCTCTGGTAGGGGTGTTTGAACTAGATGATCTTGAGGTCCTTTCCAACCCTAACTATTCTATGATTCTATTATTCTTGGACAGCAAGATCTGTTAGCTACAGCAGCTGTAGCCTCTCACATGTTTATCTAGCAACCCCTGGACCTCATGAACCAGACATTTAAGTACAAACCAGTCAGGCATACAGCATTATCCAGGCCCTTCTACCATTTAGAAATTGTGAATGGAGAGAAATGTCATGGCCCTCATCTCTAAGTCTTCCCCGTTCGATGCTGCACTGTACAGTTCAGAACACAAGTTAAGACCAGCGTTCAAATAGTATTTTTTCTGGATGTCAAATTCAGGCTTATAATGTGAAGGTACAGAGAAGTGATCTGGAAGATAAAGGTACTAGAGAGCCAATTCTTTGGGACTAAGAGATGTTGCCCTAACACAGCGAATGAAGGCTGCTAAAAATAATGGCTATCCTTTGATGCAGCGTGAAAAAGCAGACAGTCAAGTGGAAGAGCAGAAAAAAAAAGCTGTTTGAATTGGAAGACATTACCATTAGAGGATTAATAAGGTAGTAGATGGCCATGAATCCATTTAGGCTACAAATCTACAGCAAAAGACAACGAGGAACACAGTTCCTAACGGTTGAAATACATTTGTTTTACAGCAGCCTCCTAAATGATGTAGTCAGTGCAAAAGATGTAGACAGTTTTTAACTGAAGATGTTTATGCAGACTACAGGATACATCTGTTTGTGGGAGCAGGATGGGCAATTAGTCTGGAATCCTTAGCACTGTATGCTTATGTCCAGGATCAAAAGGAACAGGTACTCTCAATAAACTGAGGAACGCACTTGTGGGAAGAAAAGTATAAACACATTTTGAATTGTGGCTTACTCCTAGCAACATCTTTCCTCATAAGAAAATTCATAAGCTGATAATGCAACTTGAGAAGCAAATATATTCTGATTTTCAACTAATACAGATAGGCTTGTTGCCCTACGTGGTAAAAAAATCTGCATACATGTAGGTATCTGTAGAACCGTCACAAAGTCTGATTTCTTCTGGGTGACCTTATGTTTATTTGCCTGTCATCTTCTTCACAGAAGAGTTGACTCCATTTTGAGTTTCTGAAGGGCTGCATGTATCAAAATTAAGAATGAATTACAAGAAAAGCAATCTTATTTCTCTGTTCATGCACAGAATTTACAGTGAGAGAAACGGAATGCCTCTTCTCTTGTCACCTGCTGGTTTTAAGGCACATGGTACATAATAAATAGTGCCTCCTAGCAGTTAAGGGCTGAGAGAAGAAGAAGGAGGAGTGTAAGATTCCAAGCTTTCCAGTACTAATTATAACACATTACTATACTGCTGGCCCAGTTCCACGGAAGTATTTAGAACCTAACTCCCACTTGTTTCCAGAGGAGATAGGTGTCTAAACACTTGTGTATCTGAGCTTGTTTTGATTATAAGCACATCTGTTAAAACAGTTTGTTCTAAATTCTGGGTCAAAAAAAAGCTTATTCGAACAGCGTATTTTGTTCTGGTATGTTCTCAGTAAAAACATTAGCTGGATATAATTTTCTGGAAAGGATTTCTTTTAAGTCTAATAAAGGTTTGAGGGTTTGTTGTTCTTTAACTCATTGGAAGTGCCTACACTGCAAACTCCCAAGAAGATGAAGTCTGAAGAAACTAAAGCTTGAATAAGTTATGTGAAAAATATCAGTAGAGAGAAGAATTTAGAATTTATGCTAACTAAAACTGACTTGTGTTCTAAGATGTTATGGCTCAAGGAGAATTGGGAGGCTAATTGAATGCAATAAACTGTACTGCAAATGTGTGTCATGAAAAAAAACATTTCCATTTAGTTATTCCTCAACATTTTACCCTATGACAAAAACCTTGTATTTCAACAAGGATAAAAGAGTAACCTATGACTGGCTTTAGTAAGCAGCTGCTTTTCCTTCCATGAAGACTTTGTGGCCCAACACAGGAGCCAGCCACAGCTAAAATATGTCTCCTTTGCAGCACTGCACCCTGCAGTGTACTTGTACTTCCAACTATTTACAAAGGTGATGAGTAAAGGCAGAACAAATGCAGATTTCACTTCCTTCACTACAGATGGTGAAAACACTACAAATTGATCTGGGCATGTCATCTGTTACACAATGTGAAGAATACTGATGACAAACACAAGCTTTAGTAAGAGTTAGAAACAAAATAACAGAGTAAAATAAAAGTTCACTAATAAGCATCTACCCTTAAGAAAGATGTTTCGTAAGTTTGTGACTGATTACAGTATCTATTTGAAAAGAGGTGTTCTCTCTTAAATTCATCAGCGGTAGCAAAAAAATCTTGTCTGTCCCATGCCATGAGAACAGCTGGAACTTTCCAGGGAAATGCACCTTTCTTCTCTAAATTATATGCATTTTATAAATATAGCTACGTAAGTCTATTTCAGCAACAGCAGTGCTACATATGTACTAGACACCTAAGCACATTCAGCACACAAAAGAAAGCATTCATTCCTTGTAGATGTGCAAACCAGGAAAGAAACATACACTGAAAAGAGGAAGATAACTAAATGGTGCCCACATCATATTAACAGAGTAATTCATTTATCATATTAATTGTTATGGATGTTGTTTTTCTCTCTTCACCTACATAAATCAAGTTCTTTTCTATGTATCTTCCAAATAACTAACTTTAAGAACTATTTTAAGTTTCAATCACAATGTCTTTATTTTTTTTTATAACATCTCTTCCATCCCTGACGAACCATCAGCCTAGAAGAGGTCAGAACTAACTTCTGAGCAAGAAAACAATACTGTTCCAACAATAAAAACTCTTCCAGTGAAGAACTCTGGGACTTGTTCATCACAGCATTCTACCCACAGGATGAAGAGTCAGGTTGAACAATTTTATTTTAGACTTGACATCTGAGATGCTGGTTCCAGAACAGTATTTTTCTCCTAAATGTCTACATAGTTCTTCTTGGTTTTCTGAGAATACATGAGATTAAAAGCAACACAGGAACACAAATGCAAAGCAAATCTAAACAAAACTTAAGAGTTCCTTCAACCTTATGCTGAGGCTATGATCTAGATCAAGAGAACTATTTTACAAGCCGCAAACAGAAGCTGCCAAATTCTATTCCAAGGAACTACCCAAAACGATGAGAATGTTTCATCAGTCTGGACTGCCTGTGCCTCACACGAGAAAAAAATAACAAGCATGGCAAAGAGGTATCATCCCTGTGAGCTAAATAGGTCAGGCATTTTTGGAAAGATTTTACAACAGAACTGCAAAACTTGCAGGGTTCAGGGAACTCAAATGAGTACAAATGACTACATTAGATCTCAGCAACATGGGCCACTGCTAAGACATGAGACTACCCTGTGACCCTTCTTCCAGCCTTCTACAGAATACTGAGCTGCATTCAAAGTTCAGCTCCTTAATTTTAATACCTACAGCCAGCATGCTAAAGATTGACAAGAGTTTTCACACAAATGTTATGCCTACTGACTTTGATTCTTCAGCACACGTGATCTTCTAAGATACCAGTAAGGCTTGTTTCTGTGAGACGATGAGCATTCCTGGGGAACAGCTGAAAATGACATAAACCTCTGCAGGAGCTAAGGGCCATGACAAAGCTCTAGTCCTCTTGCATCCTCAAGCATGAAAACATAACAACATGTGTGTATATATATCTGCATCAACCCTCTTTGTTTGTCTACAGGGAGAAGGTGACAGAACAAGCTACATATGACAGATATTAGTCACACTACCTAATGCACTACTGGATACTGCTCTGGTGTTTTGACTGTGCAAAATAGGCAAGAGTGATAGTTTTCAAACATAATGTTTCCCTTCCAATAAACAGAGTTCACAAATATAATAATTTGAATAAAAAACAGGTGATAGGTTGAAAGCTGCTTGCGATTGCTGTAGAAGGCAGCAACACCAAAAGAGTATGGGAGGAAGATCTACCTAGCAATTGAGACGGTATTTAATGTACTCTCCAGGGTGTAACCTAAAGAACATATGGCATTACAGATGTAAAAAAGGCTCTGAGTGCATTATAACTGATGGCAAAACCAAACCAAAAATCACATGATTTTGAAAGTTAGAGGAGGCTGTGAACAGTCAAGAAAAGCTTGAATGTGATACAAGGAAAAAAGAAAAAAGGAGTATTTCAAAAAGAGAGAGGGAAATGGTCAACCCAACCACCAGACACATGCACTTGGAGGCTGCAGGCTCATCACCTTTCATTCCTCTACCCCAAGCTTGTTCTTTAATATAAGGTCTCCTGTGGGACCCCTAAGAATACTAGAAGACATTTCACTCACATTCCTTTATTTATATTAAAATATGCCCCCCAGAAGGCACAATGATGAAAGAGCATTATGACATTTTCCCTTCCTTTCCTTTACACATCACTTCTCAGCCATAATTAGAAGTGAGGTATTTCATGACATAAACCAAATGGTTAATAAGAATTAGTGATTCCTAAGTTCAAGGTTGTAGACACGGTACAAACATTTCACACAGCACTTACATTACAAAAAAGAAAGAAGATGACCTTGAGACATCTTCAGTAAAGTCGGCAATGCAATTTGAACATTCATTTACAAAGCATGTTTTCAGCTCATATTCAAACTGCACAGACTGCTTGGGAAGGACACAGTTTAACATATAGAAATTATGAAAATATATCTCAGTCAATTTTTTTAATCCTTAAATTTGACTCACTCAAAGGTATTTTACCTATCCTGAAGTTGTCCTTTTATTGCTTCTTACCATTTCTGCTGCAGAACCAGCATTCTTGCTTTTCCAAACTGGTGTTTTCGGAAGAGAATTATACTTTTCATTCCAAGAACTGGATAAACTTCCCTCTGTTGTGAAGAAATCATGTCTTTAATATAAATATATGTATGTTTTAACATAACTACTATCCAAAAGCTAGTATGGCATCATCAACTACCCATATATTTTTGTTACTTGCAACATCTTCTTTGGATTCAACCACAAATGGACTTTAGATTTCAGTGTTTTTATGAAATCATTCTGAACACTAACTGAAAGAGATTTTAAGTACAAGGAGAAACATGAACAAAACATTTTGTTCCTCCTGAGAGCATTTCAAGATTTCTTGAAGCCTCCTTTGCTGGAATCACTTACTTCCACTGCCATGTTGACACACATCTATAGACAGCCGTATAGTGTCTGTAACTGAAACCTGGAGAGGGTAAAGACCTGACCTTCTTCTGGTTCTAAAAACAATTTAGTAGGTGCACACCAACAAGTAAATCAAATTTATTGAAATAAACCTATATTAGTTACATATTTAACACACCCATTGCCTTCTTTGTGTAACAGAAGTCTTGTAACAGATAAAGAAACTTGTTGGGCAGTATAAAGAAAGTGTTGAGCAGATTCTAAGTCTTCAAAATTTGTATGAATGGGCACAGAGACAATTTCAAATAAAAAGATATAAGAAACAGATTTCTGATTTAGCCCATAACTTCCTGACAGAAGACACAAAACTGAAATTCCTTCCTACTGTAAATTCTGTCACGTGTACAGGTGTCAGTAAAAACCCTCCCACCTCATCCTCAAGAGAGGAAAGACTACCTCAATCTTCTCATCAAACCTGATGCCTAGGCAGTATTTATGAAGAAAAAAAAACACATTTCAGGAATTTCACTCAGAAAAGCAGTGTCTAAATACACCACAACATATGTAGTTTCAACCATCAAGAATTATTAGCGTATAGAACTAACAACTATACACAATAAAAATCAATCGTATTTAAAAAAAAACCCAAACCTTCCTCAGTATTATTTTCTTGAACTTTTTGAAGCAAGAAACTAAATACACCTGAAAGTCAGACTGGGTACAATTAAACAGCACATTAATTTCTTACCTTTCAAGCTCACAAGTGCTTTTGCTGAAGAACCTGCAATGCATCAAAAAGTCCACATAAATCATAAGTTATTTCAAACCATACAACCTATGCAGCGTCTACCCATGCTTAGTTTATTCTTAGGCAGAAAGTAGAATTTAACATTGAATCTTTCAGAGCAGAAAGAACGAACTCAGTGCTCCCTCCATGGCACTAAATACAGCATTGTAAGTTTATTACTCAATGAATCTTGAAAGCATATTCATGTTTTGTGGGTTCCTCCCTTCCCTTTTAGTTTCACATCTACTAAACAGCTTCAAATGCTGAGCACTTCTGTTTAACACAGCAGATTGGGGAAAGTACATGTCACTTGGGATGGAGAGGCAGCAGCAGGGCCATGAGGATCATCAAATGAACGAGATACTGGCTTTTCAGCATGGATCACTATCCAGAAAGATCTCAAGCACTTCTGAACATCCGATCATTTTCCTCTATCAATCAAGAACAATCCATTCAGTCAAGGGTGCATATGTCAACACTGGAAAACAAAACAACTCAGCAAGAGGCAACAAAGCTTTATGGGGAAGCATGTCAATTTCATAGCTGAAATGCCCGAGATCCTTTGTTAACCACCAAACTCAGATGCTTCACCTGTGAAATGATGGTGGGTCAGAAGAGCAGGGCATTAGTTAACTGGCATCAGAAACAACAGGCAGAGAAGTGATGGTCAGCACAATGTTACTGCACTACCTACTAGCTTTATAAGATCACCACTCCCAAACAGCATTAGTTGCCAAGGAGTTTTCCACATGGGATAGTTAATCTTCAACAGATGCATGCTAGAATAATGCTGCTCATTTGTTTTCATTTAACCTGCAACTAAAGTAATGTAACCGGAAAGGGGCATTTTTATTTAGGAATACAAGTGTCCAAACAAGGAATTCCTGATCTAGGCAAGTTCAAAGTTAAATTAAAATATTTAAACATAACAAGCTGCAGAAAATTATTAACATCAACAGTTCTGTACCTTAACACCTCAGAATATATACAGGATATAAAAATTACAATGTAAATATCTATAAGTTAATTTTACCTTGGAGGCAACAATGATATGTGGGGTTTCTTATCAAACTCTTCTATACTGATTTTAGGGGCTACATACATCAGCACCAAACTTCAAGGAATATGGTACATCTCCCTACTTTTTCTATTTAGCATGTATTACCAGGGCCATAAACCCAGAAATGAGGATTATCTTCTAAGCAATAATGTGTTACAATAAAAAATAATCAATATTTAATACAGATTCCAGAAACTATATAAAACTATATAACCTATATTTCAGAAATGATAAAAATTGCAAAAGTGATTCAGGATAGATTAAGTTTATTAAAACTATCCAAAATTGTAGTTTAAATATTTATTAATTTATAGTGTCCCAGCTTCACATTAAACACCACTAATTTTGTATACAACTGTTCTGAATAACTAATACATAATCATAGGCAGTCTTTTTAACCAGCATTTCAATTAGAGACATTAGATTATACACACTTGAATGCACGTAATATATGCTTGAATGTAAATACCTACTATGACAATGACACAGACTTCACTTCTACAAACATCAAACACCAAAAACAAATGGGTAGAAAGGAAGAAATAAGGCCTATGCATCACTTAAGGTTTTATAATCAAAATCTACTTCCAGCTCCTCCCAGTTCAGAGGATCATAGAGGTGACTTTCTTAATACTGAGAGTAAAAAGAACTTCAACCTAGGGAGGAAGTACACCCAGCAGTGGCTCAGGAATTAGCAGACCTGCTTTCAGTAGCCTACACTATCATATTATTCAAATGCAAACTGTATGATTGACTTAGTCTTGCCTTTAGAATCCCACTGAGTATTGCTTTTTGTATGTTGCAGAATTCATTACTTAAACAGTGTTCACAACTGACCAATTTTAAAAAATTAGGGAAGTTTTTAGACCTACAACTAAAGACATACCTTACTGTGATAAAGGCAAGACACTTCAATCTTGTTCTTCCCAAAGAAGGTCAAGATCTGCATTGATCACAAGTATTTACACAGGAAGGTAATTCAGACAGTAAAATAGCTTTGCAGCCTTTCTTTATAAGGAAAGGCATAATTAGATCTATTTGTCAGAAAATGGCATTGGGTAAGTTCAGGTTAGCAATGAATGCAAAGTTTAACAGATCTGATGTAACTATACCAAGAAAGATCATGTTGAACTCCCTACTATTAAAAAATCTTTAAACCAAGCTTACATTGATTTTTAAAGAGAAAACCATAGATAAAAAGGAAGAATGGAATTGATGCACAGAAATTCCAAATGGAAGTGTCCTAGCATGCTTAATGAAGAATGTAAGATGATTATAATGGCCTTTTCTGGCCTAAAAAATACCTGTAAAATATGTGCACTACAGATGTGGGGTAAAAATAACTGTGTGCTAGATTCTGAAGCACTTAATAGTACGGTAGCAAGAAGCTCATTAGTAACTAAGAGTCAGGAATAAGTGTATTTATGCGTTTTACAACACTTGCAAGAAGTGATATTCATGAAGTCCATGTAAAACTGAATTAAAAAAATATTAAAACTAAATCAATATTAAAATAACCCTAAGCCCACTGAGTTTAGCATGACAAGGATCCTGATGCTTGAAATCAGATGAGCTCCAGTGGCTGCAGGGCCTGGTGATGGACAGCTCCCCTCACCCTGAACCACAGCTCTCCTTGCTCCAGCCACCAGGAATCCTTCCCATAGCCCCTGCATTCTTCTCCCAGCACAAGGGAGCACATACAGAGATTTGCCACGAAGAGAATCTAAACACCCTTCTCTAACTGCTCTGCAAGCAGTACGGAACACTTAAAAGGAACACTGGGAGACTGCCGCCCGAAAAGTATTCGTGATGGGGAAACAGGTTTGAAACATGGGAAAAGAAGTGCAAAAGCTTTTCTCCTTTTCAATAATTAAAGTTGAGTACAAGTTTAAAACCAAGCAACTATTTACTGCCTCCCCTCATATGAAAATATCATAACTGAAGAGGTGAAGCATGACGACAACTCAGTACAGGCAGTTATGAATGCCCTGATGTGTGTTTTCAGTACCAACATGAAACAACGCAGTTTAAATACAGCTTCTCAAGAGCTGATCTTAAAATTTAAACAGGAACACATACAAATATATTCGTAAAACTGTTTTCAGATTCTTTTCTAATGAATTCCTAACAGCTGATTTTTGAAAACGAAGGTTACAAGTAACCACAGGGATGTTCCATAGCTACTGATTTTACTAACATGTAGGCACAAAGGGTCATATTTCAACCACTATAGAAAATTCTAGGATTCAGATCAGCAATTATACAATATAAAACCTTTTCTCTACAGATCATTATACTATTTTTCCTAAATTCTGCACAAATGAGCAGTTATTTTAACACTGGTTGCATGACTACCTGAAAAACCTATGTAATTAAACTACATTGCCAGCACTACACATGGTGTGATGGGAAACTCATGGAGAAGAAGGGAAAACCACCAGCCTTTATTATAGACTGAGTCATTAACCCTCTGAGAGATCACACTTCTACACAAGGTCAGCACAAGTTGTTTCAGCAGAAGAAGCATCTCAAAAAACTGGCTCCTAAGAGGATAGCTTATTTAGGAAATCAGGGATTGTAGTCATAGGGATAATAGGTTCAAACTTAAACAGGGGAAGTTTAGACTGGATATAAAGCAAGAAGTTCTTTACTGTGAGGGTGATGAGGCACTGGAACAGGTTGCCCAGAGAAGCGGTAAATGCTCTATCCCTGGCAGTGTTCAATGCCAGGTTGGACAGAGCCTTAGGCAACATAGTCTGGTATGAGGTGTCCTGCCCACGCAAAGGGCTGGAACTAGATGATCTTAAGGTCCTTTTCAACCCAAACCATTCTGTAAAAAGCATGTATCAGGGATAAAAGTGGCTGTGAGGAGCTTTTAAACTACCCCAAAACCCAGGGCTTGTTGAAGAGGTAAATGCATAAATAACTGAACAATAATATACTGCTTCAAGAAGGAATCAGTATTTCTGTCATGTTATGAGCCCATTAATAAACTGACATGTGTATTTTGTCAGCTTAGAGAAAGCTCTGAGGAGACCTTAGATCAGTCTTCCAACATCTTCAGGGCCTACAAGAAAGCTGAAGAGTGACCTTTTACAAGGGCATACAGTGATAGGACAAGGGGGAATGGCTTTAAACTGACAGAGGGGAGATTTAGACCAGATATCAGGAAAAAAATTCTTCCCTATGAGGGTGTTGATGTCCTGGCATAGGTTGCCCAGAGAAGCTGTGGATGCCCTATCCCTGGCAGTGCTCAAGGCCAGGTTAGACGGGGCTTGGAAATACCTGCTCTAGTGGAAGGTGTCCCTGCCTATGGCAGGGGTTTGGAACTGGATGAGCTTTAAGGTCCTTTCCAACCCAAACCATTCTGTGATTCTGTTTCTAAATCCTTATTAGCTATTGGATGGAAGTCAGTTTTCCAGCCACATGAGCCCTTTTACAGGACTTGTGCAGACAGTAATCACAATACCAAAGCCCTTTTTTTGCAACACTGCACTCTCGTGATGAACAGTATATTGATACCATGAGAACACACAATTTTAAAGGTATAAAGCATAAATGATGCCAAAATTATTGGGTGTGGGTATTATTTAGCAGCCACAAAACTGATCTTGAGCCTTCTCCCAAATGCTGCAATCTGATATAGTTCTCAAATGCCTCAAACGTCCAGAGCACAGTGGTACTAAGCTCATGGCCCCTCAGGAATGGATAATGAAAGTGGCAAGAGATATGCCACATCCCTCCTCCAACTATCCAGGAAAGCATCAGAGCTGGGCAACCGGCTGTGCAGAGGCAGGGGGTCTGTGAACCACAGCATGAGGTTATGCTAAGGGAAAGATAACTGCTCCATCTCTGGCAGTGATCAAGGCCAGGATGGACAGAGCCTTGGGGAACATGGTCTAGCATGAGGCTTCCCTGCCCACGGCAGGGGTTTGGAACTGGATGATCTTAAGGTTCTTTCCAAACCAAACCATTCTATAGTTCTATGATTTCTACATGAAGTGCCACCCTTCTGCTGCAACCCCCATCCATGGGATAAAAAGCCATGCAGAAAGATCCTTGTCTCCCTTCTTATACCTGTCCTAACACACAACCCCCTAAAAACACCACCAGTGATGTCTACCAGTGTACAGTATTGGGCACTATACTGTTTTCAGTATCTGTACTGTAAAAGGTATCACTACTTCAGTCTGGTTTCTCCGATTCACCTGCCTGTTTGTGTTTGCCTACATAAAACACAGTAACACTGCACTCTGCAGTAGCTCAGTGGTTTACTCCCAACATCAGCCCCATGCTGATGATCATTTAGTTAGGTAAGCATGCTTTCATTTCCAGCACAAGTGACATCTCACTCTCACTGTTACAGAGCTGATTCCAGGTGTTCTCCTCATTCAGACTCACTTGTGCAAAAGAAAGCACCAGGACACACCTTTGCTGTGCTGTTGTCTGCAGAGTTCTGCCACTACCAGAACTAGTTACATTTGTACATGATTTCTGTTTTACCGAAATCTCACCTTTGCTCTACTGCATGTACTTTATAACCAAGTAACCCACAAATCAGATTGTTATGACTAGTAGCAAGAGGCAGGGCAGCATTATGTACTCTTTAATACACTCAACTGTTCTCCTCTTCTGAGACAAATAGCTGTCTAGTTTCCAGCAGGAAAACTACCACCATTTACCTCCATTGCAAACTCACCAGGAGGTGAGAGGGGAGAAAATGCATTGACTAGAACTAGTCAGTACCAACCCAACAGTCTGCAGAAAAAAAAATTGGCTCCAAAAAATAAATCAAATTATTAGTATTGGAATTACTTCTGCAACTGAGACCTTTCATGTTCTGCAATTTGTCAGCTAGGTGATTTGCACAGAATTGTTCTTTCTTCACAGTGCTTTCCTCCATCCCGGGTTACTGTATGGCACTCCCCTGGCAGCACTAGTAACAAAAGGCCTCAAGTACAAGAACCACACGTAAACTTACACACTGGCACCTCCATTTTTTAGGTTGTTGGTGTGAGCTCTTATCCATTTCAGAAGGCCAGAGCATCAGCTCTAGAGAAGAACGGAATAATAGTAACTTTAGCAGATAACATGAGTGTGTATTATGAGACCCGTGCATTACATTCTTCTTCCTCCTGGGTTAAAGAATATTCAACGCCCAGCTGCAATACAGAACTTGCCACAGGGCAAGTAGGTGCTATCAGAATACTCTGGGACAAATTCCAATTCATCAGGTTTCTATTTTGAAAGTGAAACTGCATAGTTCCTACCGCACTGCAGAATCCCAGTTTTCCTGTCAGCAAGTATGCTGCATTTACCTATAATTATTCATAATGTGAAAACTCAGTTATGGTCTCGTACTTTACTTCAAGCTATGATGGAGAAAATTCCCAGGGATGATATATAGATCTGAAAGTCTGTTAGCCATTAACTATTCTAACTTTTTTAGAAACTTATTTTTACCCCACTATGGAAGATGCCAAACCCAATTTTGGAATGCTTACTTATTGTCCTGCATAAATTAAGCTGCAGACTGAAAGCTGAATGAAGTCAGTGTTAAATCAGTCAGGACTAAGTTTACATCTAAATACAGGGCTGGAAATGAAAGCACTGCATGAGGCTATAGTTACAGTTCACCAAAATGGGAATGAATAGGAATGGAAGCACAAGGCAAACTCTCTTTGAAACTTTCACATTTTCACCTTTTTAATTCACCATCACTACATAAAATACAAAGCTCCTTCTTTGATGAAAAAACAAAACATCACCTACTTGCACCAAACTCCAGTAAATACAAACCTTAGAGATAAGGTCAGCTCAGGAGAAGCCTGTTTCCTTCACAATCACATACACTGTGTGTCTGCTTTACCTGCCTAGCAGATATCGTAACACTGATACTGCTGGCAAGGGTTTGCAGTACAGCGCAATCCTAAGTGAAACTGAGTCACACACTGTTCTAGTACCTGTCACAGGGGAAGCAACAGACCTGCACCATCTTCCAGATGCCACTGTAGGCAATATATAATAAACCACAGCTCACTATTAATTATTGTTGTTTCAGTTGGTCCATGACTTGTATAGATCAGACTCTAATACAGTACAGAATACATGACTGGGCTGTACTAAACTGAAAGTGTCAGTTCTATCCTCAATTTATGAGGATCCTTCATAAATCTTTTAACATGATGACACCAGCCACATAGGCACATCATAACTAATTTTTGTCCTGGCAGTTGCTGGAGCTGTAATAAAGACCCACACAGAGTAATCAGGAAGAAGATTTCACCTCCAAGTCACCTCTCTCTGAGAATGTTCTGATATAGAAATAGTTGACATGTTAATTTGCATACCGGTGCACGAAACAGCATCATCAAAAATGTAAGCCTACCTGGTTGTGTGCACAAGCATTGAAACTATTAAAACCCTTAGTTTTAGCTTGGCATGTATCTACAGTTGGTAAAAAGTCATATCAAGATGGCACGTAGAGACATTTTATATTGAATAATTTCCTCTTCTGTAACACTCAAGAACCTTGCACAAATCCATATATACAGCAACACGTCTCTTTCACCTACTCCTAAGTTTTTACCTACTCCTCACTTGCACTGAAAACAACATCCCCAGAAACCCCATGTATATGTACAGGTCTGCACGTACACAAGCACGAGCGCAACAAGCACGCATGTATTTTCATACTGCTTTCCTACACAGCCAGTTTTCACCTACTGACACACAACACAGGGTCTTCGAGCTCTTCCCTCTGCATTTGTCAGTGCCCTCTAGATGCAATGCACACGCCCTAACCCCCTCCCCGTCCTTCAGGGGTGCTCACACTGTACACAGCCCTTACCATAAACACACGAGCCCTCCTTCCTCATCCAGGGGACAGAAGGGACAGGAGCACCAGGCCACTCGGGCCTCCCCGGGGCACGACGCTCTGTGCCCCGCACTGCCCTCACTACCCGCCGGGCCAGGCTATCAGGTGCACCCCACCCGACCCCGCTCCCCGCACCGCCGGTCCACACCCCGCCCGCACGGCAGGTAACGCCCGGCCAGCACCGCCGCCTCACCCGGGCAGGGCGGGGGGGCCCGGCCCCAGCACCCCCGAGGGCAACGGGGGTCGCACCCTGGGGAAGGAGCTCCCCGCCCGCTGCCTTCCCCGCGCCACCGGCTGGGCCGAGGCCTCACCCGGGAGGGGCGGCAGCGGCCAGGAGACGGTGGCGAGAGGGGGAAGCCGGGCCGGCCCGGTTGCCAGGGAGGAGGCTCGGGCTCCGGCCCCGCACAGCG
>JASSUY010010720.1:0-10652 GCA_032466535.1 Forpus xanthops
TGGTGTATCCCATGGATGCCATATGATATCCCATGGATCCCGTGGTGTACCCCATGGATGCCATATGATATCCCATGGATCCCGTGGTGTACCCCATGGATGCCATATGATATCCCATGGATGCCGTGGTGTATCCCATGGATGCCATATGATATCCCATGGATGCCATATGATACCCCATGGATCCCGTGGTGTATCCCATGGATGCCATATGATATCCCATGGATCCCGTGGTGTACCCCATGGATGCCATATGATATCCCATGGATCCCGTGGTGTACCCCATGGATGCCATGGGTCTGCCCCATGCCCCCGCTCTGTCCCCACCGCTGCCGCTGTCCCGCAGGCGCTCCCCCCGCCATGGCCTGTCTGCACGAGACGCGGACCCCATCCCCATCGCTGGCGCTGGGGTCGGACGGGACCCCCGAGCAGGAGCTGACCCCGACGCAGTGCGTGCTCCGGGATGTGCTGCCCCCCGCCCCCACCGCCGCACCCCCTCCCCCCCCCCCGCCGTCTTTCATCCTTGCCTAGCGGACTGAGGATTTGCTGTTGGGTTTTGGTGTATGTTTGGGAGAAATCAGGCTGAATCGGCGGCGATCGGTGAGTACGACAGACACCGTAATGGTGCCAGGTTCTTCCCCCTCCTTCCCGCTTGCGTGGTATTTCCTCTTAGTGCGGACTCCTGTACTGTTCCCCTCGGCGAGGCAACCGGGATGGGCTGGTCTGGTGGGAGCTGTGCGAGAGCCGTGCTCATGCCTTCAAGCATTAGGGTAACAAAGTGCGTTATTTTCCCTTGTTTCTTCCTCCCCGCCCCCCAACCTCCATCCTTTCCCTCTCTTTCTTTCTGTGTTAGTCGTTGCTTATGTAGGGCATCAGCGGCACCGTGTTTCCCGACACTCTGCACTAGAGTACTCGTTATGGCAGTGAAGTCATGGGCTGAGGAGGAAGGGGCCAGGAGACCCGCGGGCGGGGGCAGCGCCCGGCCCTGCGAGAAGCCGGGCGGGAGATGCCGAAACGATGGCCCGGGCCCTGGAGCGGCTCTGGGCGGCGGCGGCAGCTCCGTGTGTCTGTCTGTGCTGTGGGGAGGGTGGTGGTGTCTTCCTTTGAAGACACCGTCTGCGAAATCCTGCGCTCGAAGAGCGGGCGGAGGGGGAGTGGGGAGGGGAGCCGCGATGTGCCCGGTGATGTTTCGTTGATCTATATTTAATGGCTGAAAGGAAAGATGCTTTTCTTTCCTTTTACCCCTACCGTACTCTTGTTCTGGTGTGTAATGTGCTTGCATCGATCGGTCAAAGCGTAGGTTCAGCTGAATCGAGCCGCCACAGAGGAGGTGCAGCAGCGCAGGCGGTACGTGTAATACACAAATTCATCTGGCCGGGGATCTTGGAGAAAAATATAAACCCTGAAGAGGAGTCATTTTAGAAACCATGTTAAATTTCCCCTGGAGGGATTGGAGGCATGAATACATAGAATATAGCGTCTTGTGCAGAAACATTTTCTGTCTGATACTTTGTTAGGGTGTTGTAATTAACCTAGTGTGTTGTAGAAAAATACCCAAACATGCAGAAAATATCTAGAAATGAGTAGATTCCTTTATTAAACACCCAACTGCTAACTTTATCGTCAGTTTTAACGGATATTTGTGCCCCTTAAAACACGTATGCCTTTTTACTGGCTATGACGACATAAAGTAAAAACTTCGTGGTGTTGGTTTATTTTCAGACTGTACAGCTAGTCTGTATGTAAAGCGAAAGCAGTGAATCGGCTTGAGCTGCGGTTCATAGCAAACCTCTCTGTAGGGTACGTCAAGACTTGTATACCTCAGGATAGTGAGAGAACTACACAGAATTATATGGAGTTTATATAAGTCTGTTGTGAGCTTCTGCAAAATCAAGGGAAGGAAAAATATCTTTTGTTATCCTGTGTTTAAGGATGTATTCATCTTATCTTAAAAAAATTACCTGATTACCTAACTCGTGTAGGCTGGATTAATACCTTTCAACAGCCCTAGTCACCTGGTCAGTGTATAAATGACATGATGCTAGAGAGTTAGGTGCAGGTCTCCAGAGGAAGCTGCTGCGCATCCTACTTGTGGGCCTCTGGGACTCAGATGGCTGTAGGGCTTTTGTGAGCCTATATACCTTTACACAGTTTATCTGGGGAGAAGCCCCAACCCTAAGCCCAAATCATATGGAAGACTGTGATTTGTAAGCAAAATGTGGAAGTTCTGTGATGATCAAATGCCCTTGCAAGACTTAATTCTGAGTCAAGTTGGTGAAGCTGTCTTTTTTCAGTCAGTGCATGACTTGACCCTTTGGGAGCCCTGACTGACTATCAGTCTGCATCCTGCGGAACTGCAGAGAGCTTGTGATAGATCATTGTCATTAATGAGAAGTTGATTAAAGACTTGGGACTGCGTTGAATGTGATTATGTTGAATGTTTTATCACTGAAATGGGAGATCGCATCTTGATCACGTTGTTCAGAGATGGTTTTTGCAGTCTGTTATATAAGAGAGGCTTGGGGGGGGAAGAGTAGCGGGCTGTGCTGTGTGTATGTTCTAAAGGAAATACCCCTCAAAGCTGCTGGTGGGAAGCCAAGTGTTTATTTATGAATGCCAGTTGCATGACTTCTTGTGCATTGCAAGGAAGATGCTTTTGGGAGGGAACTCCAGCTTCTGTGCCCCAGTTCTGTTTATCAGGTACCTTAACAGATGTTAAAAGCAGTAAATAATAGCTCATCAGTGACACAAGCTTGTGACTTCAGCTGTAGTTTAGGGGTTTTTTTGACTAATGCTACTAAAATAACTTTATGCTCACATAATGAACTCTGACAGACAGCTGCACAAAATAGAAATAGTAGCAACTGAAAAAAAAGTTGTTTGCATAATTCTGATTTGCATAATTTACCTTTGCTAATGGATGGTATCAATTTGATGGCTGTGGTTTGGCGTTAAGTATTTGTTCCTGAAGACACATATAAAATCAACATGCTACAAAGGAAGTGCTGGAGCGGCTTATTTTAAGGGTTTTAAGAAATGCATTTTTAGGCAAGGCTGTAGATTGGCATGTAAATGGAGCAGATAACAGAATCAGCAGAACTCATGAGTGGCAAATTTTGCTCTAAATTTCGGATACATTTGCTATTTCATGGTTCAGTGTGATATGATTTTTAGGGCCTTCCACTTGTGGAAATTCCAGCATATCTTTGTTAGTATTTCAAACGTGTATTTTGACAATTCCTAAACCCAGCTGTTTTCAGGAGTTTCAGCAAGATAAGGAAAATAACATTATTACAGTGCTCTTTACTTAAATAAGGACCTGTGGTTTTGATGCTTATTGGTTGAGCTTTAAGTCATGAAGAGTTTGATATTTCAAGTTACATCTGAGGTTTGACAAAAGTAAAATTGATTGTTTCTTCCCTTTGAAGGTCTGAGTAAGATCTTACTGTAGAATGAGTTTTGGTTGCTTCTTTAACTGCACAATATTAAATGTAGTAGTATAATTATTAATAACATAAAACTGAGCAATCAGCATTAATGGGGCCATCATTTTTAAATATAGCGGATTTGTTTTTTGAATGACAGAATGACTCTCAAGTAGAACTAATACACATTTGTTTTTAAAAGAGATCGATTCTCTCCCTCCTCTTCCTTCTTCCCTCCCCCCCCCCCCCCCAAAGTCACTGCACCTGTAAAACTGAATTTTTTGCATCTTTTCTCTACTTATTTCTTTATTCCTCCCCCCCTTGATGAGGACATTCATGTCTCCACCATGCAAGACAGGTATGCAGTCTTCTGCTTATGCACTGCAGAACATCACCCCTTGGCTAATGGCTGTTCTCTAGTTAGGTTTGCTTGGAAGGAGGTCTGAATTGCCACATGACACAAAACCCTTCTGTCCCCTTGGGATGTGCTAACTCAGTGTCATGAATGGGTTGTAAATGCTGATTGCCTGACCAGATTCTTTGACAGTATGCTCATCAAAATTTAAGTTCAATAAAATTAAAAAGGAAATACAGTGTCTGTTTATGTGTAAATAGATTTTTGTTTTTTGTTTTTTTCTTTGTTGTTGTATAGCTGCCAATTTAGTGTAATGGAGAAACATCTCCATATCTATGGGAGCAACTATTTAGTATTTGTTTAAGTGTCTCTTGGTTTGCTAACTCATAGTGCATCCTACTGGCTCTTAATCTGCCTGTTCTACTTTACAAAATTCAATTATAATAATGAGCAAAAACTTCAGGAGATATAAAGCATGGAAGAATATGTATTACCTTGTCTTTTTGGCCACTGCCTATTTTATTGAACTTTCTGAAAAAAAAAATGCAGGCTTCTATTGAAACTTTAAAACTGTAGACTTACCCAAAAGGTGGTAACTTTTTTTAATTCACATGTAAAATAACCATGTTTTGTTGTATGTTATTAGGGTTCATTGCATTAGTCATTATAGTTCAACTGTATGACAGGCCAGTATTTTTCACTTGTTTTCATTCATTTTGAGAAGCCACAAATAGGCAGAGACCACTTTGAGCTGTAACAACCGAATCAAGAACATCTGTGAGCCAGAAGGATTTGTCAGAGTAGGTTATCCAGAATGAATGATTCTGCATTTTCCCCTCTTCTGCTCATTCCCTTTCTTTATGTTTGCTTGGAAGTTAACAGTTAATTTCTTTGTCTCCCAAAAATCATCACAGTACAGAAACTTCCTTTTGGCCAAGAAAATTACTTTGAAAAATTGACAGTAAAACTTAACTTGTCTGATTAGTGTAATACAAACATATTCTTTTTTTGGTAAGCAATACATGCATTCTTCTGCCCTAACACACTCCTTTAAATGACTCCAAAATATCCCTTTAAGGCTGAATTTTTGAAGGGAGACAAATTAAAATGCAGGTATCTTAAATAGAGATTCTAATGGGGTTTCTAATTGTTTTAAATTCACTAGCTGAGACTTAACTCTTCTCTGTTTATTTAGATCCGATTAATTTCTTTTAAATAGTAAGATGTTTAGGGCAATAATGAGAAATAAGCTTCAGAGTGGTCGTAGAAAATTGCTGTACCTTTTGGCACCACTGGGATTATTAGAATTTGTAATCTTCATCCTGTAAGAGGTATGTGCCTTCATTCACGACCAGCAGGCAGTTTGGGAGGGTGACTGGCAAGGGTCTCAGGGGTGTAATACAAGGCTCCAGGCAATTAATTTAAAGGAATGTATTGTATTTTAATTCCTGCTTTCCAAGAGGATACCTCTGCTGTTTTTGAAGCTGGATATCTGAAAAGCAAGAAAATATGTACTGGATGTTGAAAACAGAACATGTGAACCTTAAACTTTTTCTTTATAGTATTCCATCAAAGTACTGAATCTTGAGAATGTGTGTATGATACAGAAGCTGATGTACAGGTATGTGTGTGTGTTTTGGTGTGGGTTTTTTGGTTTTGATGGTTGGGGTTTTTTTTATGTTTACATTATTTTAATCTGAGTGAAGAATCTAACTTCTGAGGATGATGATTATCAGAATGAAGTCCTGGTATTCTGGTATTTTCTGCTAACGTTATACTTGGCTGGGTAGTAATTGGGCTTCTTTGAGAGCAGGTAGTTGTTGTTCCAGTCTAATTTGCTTGTTTGCAAATAATTATTGTTCGTGCCAAGAGGTTGACTATTATTTTACCTGTTTGGCATGTAGGAAGGCAAAAGCCTTTTCACTCTGTGTTTGGCATGAGAAATGGCATGACAGTTAATATTGAGGTTTATATTCAGTGAAAAGCAGAGTGAGAAGGCAGAAGGCTAGGTCAGAGAATGGTTATTATAGGAAACAGTAGCTTAAAGGTTTTCAACGATGGAAATGGCTCAAGGTTCGACAATGAAAGTGTGTCTGGGCAAACCTTGTTGTTGTCTTGTATGCCAGAATTTTTAGAGAAATTTAATTCTTTAAAGATACCCAGAGGCATTCTTATGCCATCTTTTTTGCAGTTAAATTTCTTACAGCTAAAATTCAGGGCAGCTTCTAAACACGCCTAATCATCTCATTTCTGAATGGTGTGATACATCTGAAAATGACATTCTGTGCGACTTAGAAGCTGAAGTCTCATGGAAAGTGGGAGTTGGGCTCCTAAATGGTGTGGATGCTAAATAAAGAGTGGATAATCTTGTGAATTCTTACAGATCAAAATCTAGGTCAGCCTTTGAGCATTTTGTCAAATTTTAACAAAATGATTAGTCATATTCAGCACTTACTGATGAAGTACCTGTGTCCTTGATTACCACATGGTGGTAACCTGAACCTTGAGTTCAGTGTCTAACCTTGTTCGACCTAGTGTGCTCAGAAGTGCAGTGAATAGAACAGAAGAGCTTTGGGTATTTTAAAAAGTTTGTGTTTTAATGAAGGAGGTTGACAGTAATCGATGAAGCGCATAATTCCTGCTATTCTTACTGAAAATGGTTTTGAAGCTTGAGTTACAAGAATAACGTGACTTTATATATGGATTTCCACTGTAGTACTGATGTATGTCATCTGGCAGTACAGGGGAGAACTTGAAAGTGTGATAGTACATCTCTTCTTTGTGTCAGTAATGTAGAAAGCTTAATGCATTCTTAAAATTATCATTGTAATTAAAATGACAGAAGACTTCTATTTCATTTGTTTCTGTTGTTGAACCATGTTCGTAGCATTAATGACCTGCAAAAGAATTTTGAGTAACAGGACTGGAAGTCCTGCTTAGGGTTCACCAATTTAATTCCCAAATGCCTCTCAGCTATGTTTACATGATTTTGAGAAAGTAAAGTTTGGTTTACCCTGGGAAAGCTAGCATTTATATGACACCGTACTCATTAAGTACTAACTACTACAGATGCTTTTATTTTACTAATGGCATACCGCATCCTATAGGCTAATGTGTATGAGAGATGCCACATCATTTCCTCTTCTTCTCCTGTATAAATATGGTGGCCCCTTAAAGATTTTATAGGTTCAGAAGTACATATTTTTGGTTGAAAGAGTTTCCGACAAGCTTGGCAGTTTATTGCACTTATTTTCCACTTCTGACTTCTGTTGTCTTTACCAAGAACAAGTAAATTATTGCACAAAGCCTCAAGGATCTTGAGGGTCTCTGACTTAAATCTCTTCAAAGAAAAAAGGACAGGTTGAGCTTAATAAAAAACATGCAAGTCTAATCAAATAGTAAGTTTAGAATCACAATTTTTAAGAGCTGGCATTAGAAATAAAGTCATGATAACCAAGAAATCTTTTTCACAAAATGGAAGCATTGAACAGAAGCCGTAGTATATGTGAGAAGCCTAGTGCAATATTCTGTTAAGCAGTTGTTTAATACTCCTCGGTAAATAGGTCCTTTTAATGTGTCATTACATGTGGGTGTTGTTTTTGTGGTTTGCTTTTTTTTTTTTTCGTGTGTATGTTTGGTTTTTGGGTTTTTTTGGTTGCTGTTCCATGCCCCAATAAAAGTGAATGCCAAAGCATATATTTGTAGTCAAATTAAGGATGTTTATTAGCCTCTTTTTTATGAGTTTGCGTCAACTGGGATCTTGTGCACTTAATTCTCAATGCTGCCTGTCATAATGAGCACTCAAAGGATGGATAATGCTCATTTCAGAAAGGAATAAACATTCTGTGGCAGAGGGGTTGGATCTAGATGATCTTATGGTCCTTTCCTACCCTAACTATTCTATGATTCTGTGATTTCCTTGTATTCTGTGTCACCTTACATAGCATAGATCTATGCAGCAATTATTTTCAGGTGGATGAAGTGCAAAAAACTTAACCTTTACATCTGTTCTTTGCCCTTTTGAGGTTGAGCTTTGATCAATTGTCTTAAATGTTCTCTCTCTGTAAGTACTTTTTAATTAAAAGTAGCCAAGATTAATCAGCTTCGTAATTCTTACTCTTCTATCTTCAAGTCTAGGTGGTGCAGTGAATGTGTAGGTCTTGCTGTGTTTTTTGGTTGGTTTTTTTTTCTTTTTTTTTCTCCTAGTCTGTTTAAAGAGATGTGGATTTTTGGTAGTGAGTAGCAAATATTTCTCCTATTTCATGTCTGTTAGCATAAAAAGACTTAAACTGAGCAGAGGGGATGCCTGTTTTTGAGAGGTAAAACTGAGACTTTGATCAAGTTTTATGACTTCTGTTTATCTTAGAATGACTGAAACTTTGCACAGCTAGGTTAAGAATTTAGTTTGATTTCCAAAATAAGATTATTTTTGTTTCCCTTTAGTAAGCACAGCATTGGTATTTGAGGAATATGCTGTACCTGATACTTAATGCCAGTGAAGTGCCAGGTAAACTTCACCTACTTTTGGAACTTCAGGGCATTTTAATTTTTTTGACATCTGGCATCTTTGATGACTTGAACATGCTAGTGTCATTTCACTGGAAGGCCTGCTGGGCAGTCACTTCTAAGTATGTAATCTACCTGTTTGTATGTGAAATCCCTATATGCATTTACTCAAACCTGAACTGGCTGGTGAGGGGGAGTGGGGGTTGCCTCTGCAACATTACTCTGTCCACTGGTGTCCTCAGGCTGATGTTGCTGATGGATTACTCTGTCTGAGACTCTCTCAGCATGGTCTGACCTCTAAAAATATCTAGTGAGGAGCTACTTGGCTTTTGATTAGCGATGATGACAATATTTCAGGTCCCCAAATGGTGCATTGCTGGTGATCTATTGACAGAACTGACTTGAGGCGACGATGTTTGTCAAGGAGCCAAAGACTCTTCAATATAAATTCCTTTTGCCCCCTTGATTTTTTTTTTTTTTTCATTTTAACTGTGGATCTAGTGTTTAAATCAGAGAAAGAGATCTGAGAGGCTGTTAATAGCAAACTCAAAAAAGGCTGGGGAAGGAAGATGGGGACAGAGACACAAGCAGGAAAGCATGGTTGTGGTATTGTCAGTGAATAGGAAAGATGCTGGGTAGTTGGGAGAGTCTTGATGATTTCTGAAAAGTGGTTTTATAAATGTGTTTTTTTTTTCAGTAGTGCTTCATTTACACATGTATCTCGGTTCTTACAGGAAGTCTTGCATAGATACACAATCTGAACATCTCTTAAGAAATGCATGCATATATTCTGCTTGCACACTACATATGGAGTTAGCTGCATCTGCGTCAAATGTTTAAGTTCCTCTCTGGCATATGTGTTACTTGACTATTAAACTCAAAAGCAATAGAATTTTGTATTTTCCATCCCATTCCCCTCCCCTAAAAAACCCAGTTGTATTTTTGTTAGATTTGATAACAGAAATCCAACCAATTCCATGGGAGGTGTGCTTTATGCGCCTTAGTAAAAATAGTTTAGTCTTTATTTAGCTGTCTTTCACTTGACTCTCCAATGATTCTATAATCTAATGTTTGTCATGACGCAGTTGTGTGTATGTTTAAGAAAATCACAGGTATTAGGCAGGATGAGTACTTTCTAGCAGTTTATGATTTCAATGCTTTAGAACATTAAAGTCTTGCCATACTGGGTTAAATGATTATTTTCTGGATTTGATCAATGTGTGAGCTACAGATTGGGGTGGGATGGATGCATAGTGGAGGAGCGGGAAGAGGAGGAGACAATCAATGCTGGGTTGTTTAGCTAGCTTAATTTACAGATACATTCTTTCTGACCTAGAAGACAATATAGTTCTGGAAGTATGAGGTTTGTTTACCTGATACTGTAATATATGTGCAGTAAATGGATTTGCTCTCTAGGAAGCTGTACAGACTTCTAAAACAAGTAACTAAGTTTATGGAAATACATATTCTTGGGAATGAAGCAATTATTTTTCCCGCTTCCACTGTTTTTAAATTTACTTATTCATACATATTTAGCATGCCTCTGGTAAAATACCAGAACTCCTGATTTTTGAAGGGCTTAATGTTTTCATTATAAGGTTTAAGTATCCATGTTTTTCTAAATACTTTTCTCATAAATGTTTATTTAAATGTGGTCTTCCAGTTCCACTTTGGATTTAATAACTACATAATATTGGCAGGTGGCCAAAATTTAAGTGTGGGGTTTTTTTTTTTTGTTTTTTTTTTTTGTCACATGGTTTTATTTAGGTGTGTATAATTTGTAGTGCTATGCAATATAGCCATATTTTTGCTTAACAAAAGAGAATAAGTGATTGGTATGAAAAAGCTGAGTTGACTAGGAGGAATGGGACGAGTGGAAAATGAAGCAGTCCTGAAATGCAGACGTATAGCTGTGCTTCAGATATACACTTTGAATCTAAAATTTGGTATTGTGAAATAAATCACAAGTCTCTCATATAAATTGCTGTAAGTTGCACATTGAAGGAAATGGAATACAAAACTAAAATTATTTCAGCTACAGCGAATTCCTGTTTGACTGACACTTTTCAGGAGATGGAAATGATTATTTTTTCCCTTTTATCAGAGTTTTTCTTCAGTTTTTTATTTATTTATTAATAAGTATACATGTAAGTCCATGACAAATTAATGATTAATTATTACTTTTTTGCTAATTTAATATATTATTTTTTTACTGTGAGGGCGGTGAGGCACTGGAATGGGTTGTCCAGGGAAGTTGTGAATGCTCCATCGCTTACGGTGTTTAAGGCGAGGTTGGACAGAGCCTTGGGTGGCATGGTTTAGTGGGAGGTGTCCCTGCCCATGGCAGGGGGTTGGAACTAGATGAT
>JASSUY010010721.1:0-80023 GCA_032466535.1 Forpus xanthops
CATCCATCGCTCCTTTCAGATGCTCCTCCCTTGGACATCCATCGCTCCTTTCAGATGCTCCTCCCTTGGACATCCATCGCTCCTTTCAGATGCTCCTCCCTTGGACATCCATCGCTCCTTTCAGATGCTCCTCCCTTGGACATCCATCGCTCCTTTCAGATGCTCCTCCCTTGGACATCCATTGCTCCTTTCTGAAGCAGAATCTGAAGAATCTCTGGGCCTGAGAATTTCAGTTGGTTTAAACAATTGACCTGGTGTGCCTTTTCAGTATCTCACAGACTGATCGTAGACCAAAACAGGTCTGACATAGAATCTGTGGCTTCTGGGAGACTGGGAGGTAAGGGTCAATGCCTCAGTGTCCAGATGGACACCAGTGACAAGTGGCATCCCTCTGGGTCCATACTGGGACCAGTACTCTTTAATGTCTTCATCAATGACATAAACAGAGAGATTGAGTGCACTGTCAGCAAGTTTGCAGATAACACGAAGCTGAGTGGTGCAGTTGACACACCTGAGGGGCAGGATGCCATCCAGAGGGACTTGGACAGCCTTGAGAGGGAGCCCATGCCAACCTCATGAGGTTCAATGGGGCCATGTGCACGGTCCTGCACATGGCTCAGGGCCATCCTTGGTATCAATACAGGCTGGGAGATGGAGGGATTGAGAGTAGCCCTGAGCAGGAGGACTTGGTGGATGAAAGATGGCACGTGGCAGAGGCGCCTCACACTTGCCCAAGTCATGGCATTGGCTGAGGTACCCAAAAGGCTCTGTCCAACCTGGCCTTGAACACTTTGAGGGATGGAGCATTCACCATTGGGCACCCTGTGCCAGTGCTTCACTGCCCTCACAGGGAAGAACTTCTTCCTGTATCTGACCTGAACTTCCCCTGTTTCAGGTGAAATATTCAGGGCTAGACTACTTTGGGATAGGAGGGGGGCTTGGTGGATCCAGCAAGATGCATCCCAAAATAGGGAAGTCCCTACAAACACTTCCAATAGTCTTGCAAGGCTGAGGAAAGATAAGGAGAGATGAGTAATCCCCATCACAAAGCACTGCAAAAGGGAGAAGGGTTTCATTTGGTAAACTGGGCTGGGAAGCTGACAAAGCCAAGAGAAAGGTGAGGGGTCCTATATATCAGGAGGGAGATGAGGAAAAGAGAGACAAAGGAATATGTGGACTTCAGTATTACCTGTGTGCTCTTGGAAATCGAGCAGAGATGCTACCAGGGGTACTCAGCACCAGGTGTAATGGGTTTCAACCCTGTCTGAAGGAGGCTGTGGGACTCGGTGCAGCACAACCACATCTAACTCCCTGATGCCCAGATTCACAGGCTGGGGAGGTACCCTGGGTCTCTTCTCCTTTTATGTCTGCTCCTCCTTGCAGCCATAAATGAGTTTCATATCGCATCTGTCCAGGTTCAGAGCCTGAGAGAGCTGGAAGCTGAATAGCTGTATGTTTGCAATTCCTAAGGCATTCTGTTTCTGTGGAGATGGGAGGAGAGTGAGATGTGTTCTGAATAGGAACAGATTCCTTCAGTAAGGAAACACGGATATAGAAGTGACGGACGTTAACTCCTAGACGGCAGATGACAGGCTCTGTGCAAGTCACAGGGCAATTTTGGTTTAATCCACACATCCACTTGGGTCATTGTGTCCGATTCCAGCGAGGGAGTGGTGATTTTTAATGCTAAATGGAACAGGGTTTGAACCATCTGGAACAGACAGAGGGAAAATCACACTGTTGAGATAAGAAAGAGAAGTTTCAATGCAGGTGGATTAAGAAGTCACCTCTGTACTGTAAACTGCTTCCCCGCACCACAACCTGTGCTCAGCGTACAGCTAAACTGCCACATAACCTATCCAACTCTTGTATGACTAATACCACCTTCAGAATGACTTTGCCATGCTACCATAATCGCGAAATGCTGCTCTGCAAATGGAAGATGAAGATATGTTAGGAGAAGTTAACAAGGGGATAAAAAAAATAGGAAAGATGACGTGGTAAGGGACAGCTCCTTTTGTCTGAAGTAACTGTGACTACCTAAAGCACTTCCTATTGCCCTATGTATTTCAGTGGCCTATGGGCTCTAACTCGGGTGTAAACCTGGTTTCCTCTGGAGATAGTAGGGGATCACAGTTTACCTGGAGTGTCATGAAGTGTGCTCACTTGTATGCATTCTCTTTAACAACTCACTGACACCGTTACTCTCCAGTTGCAAAGAACACAAAGGAAAGGTCATTCCTCTCGGTTATCTTCCATTCTTTGGTAGCTGTTAAACCTTTGGGGTATCTCCTTTTGCAGTATTAACCATAGCTATAAGCTTTTCAAGTCTTAGCCTCAGTGAAGCGGTAGGAACTGAAGACAATTTGCTGTTGTTTTAATTGCTTCTTCATAACTGCAGAGAGATTTCTGGACGTTTGCTGCAGCTTTACAAGATGTCCATTGCTTGTTTGTGCTTTGGGGTCAAGAACACCCATCAGGAATACCGTTTTTCAATGATGTTTCCCATCCCCGGGGTTTTTCAGCTTTATTCCCAACATTTGGTAAATATTGGAACGTGTTTGTGCAAACTGTAGGTTGTTTGGCAAAATTGCAGGTGCTTCTTGAAAGCTTTTTAGCTTTTCCCTATCTGGTTGCCTGGAAAAAGGCCAGGCAATAACATGCTCACATCCCGGTCTGCGCAGTAGCACAAAGTCCTGCTGTTTCTATGACAACAAATAGCTTTTATTGCATCCTGCCCCGAACCAGTTCTATGGAGGACAGAAGCTGTACAACAGATTACCGGGAACATGGCAAGCCCTCTGGATCTGAAGGCAGACACCCACAAAGCCTCCTGTTTCTCAGCCTTTGGTTATGCTAATGCTATAGTAAGGAACTGACTTCAGCGCAGCATGGAGATGCCTGAAAGAGCTTCAGGTTGGGCAGCTCAGGTACAGAGAGCAATCTACCCAGTGCATAAGGAACTGTGAGCCCATTTGCTGTGCTGAGAAGTGACTTACGTGTGTTGGTTTGTATTGCTCACGCGCTTCCCACTGAGCTGCAAGGGAGCGGTAGTACAGAAGGGAGTTTTCCTTAGAGAAGAAAAGCCTGGTGGATTATCTCCTTCCCATCAGCATTCAGCAGGCTCACATATCACACTGCAAGGAATTGCTTTGGACTAAGGGCAAGCGGGGGACAGGCGTCAGTGCTGCTGTGCCTGGCAGTGTGGGCTTGCAGCCCTTTAGGTGCCTCCTCTACATCTGGTGGTAGGGCTCTCAGAGTGGTAGCCCTTGTAGGACCTTTCTAGACTCCTTGTAACTGATTGGAGCAGCCAGGCAGCTTGCAGCTTGCCTTCTGCAGTGACAACAGCAGCAGTCAGCGAGCGTGGCTGCGTTTACCTCCAGTTTGCACTCTGCATCCGTACAAGCACACTTCTCACTCGTGTGTTGTTACAGCTTTGTTGCCCAAACGGGATGAAATACTGATAGCTGACAGCAGGAGACAATCTTTTCTTCTGCATCATCTCTTGAGATTTTAAGCTCTGAAGGGAACAAATCCTGTCGAAGATGATGCTGAACAGACTGTTGCCCCTTTTCAGCTGCTAGTGCTGTGTGCTGTGGACGTGTGTCTGTAAATGAGGTTCCGTGTATTATGGAAAGAAGGCCTCTTTTTTGAACCTGTTTTGCTTCACCACTTGGTGTACAGTGTTTATCGACACCTTTCAAAACTGCAAAGTAAATCAAGGAACAGCTTCCCTTTCCTGTCTTCTAAACAAGCACTCTCTTCTATTAAAACATGACCACTGTACTGACGTAAGGCATTGTCATGGGTAACACAATGCTACTGAAGTCTTATCATGGAGGAAAAGCTGTTAAAATTCCAGCAGGGTGTGAGTTTGACTGTAGCATACATGGTGTTTTCTTAAGTGCCAATGTGCCAACTGTACTCCGTGTTATATCCTGCATTCTGCACCTGATAATAGTGGATATAATTATCAAATGCATGGGAATATGCACAGCAAGAAATATTAGTGTTCCAGAAGAAGTGATGGGCCAGGGTTGGAATACCCCTTGTTCCTCAGGGAGCCCCGGAGTCATGCCAGCATCCTACTGAACTTCAGGGCAGGTATTTAGAACTAGAACATGAAATGAAGGCACAAAATGAAGGAGGAGGATGAGGATTTCAGTATTCTTAATCAAAGCAGATGAATCTTCCCCTAGATGAAACTGGCTGTCCAGGTTTTTAGCAAGAAAAGATAACGTTGCAGTCTCCTGTAGTAAACTTTATGTTTGAGAAGTCTTTGCCCCGCCAAAATGGACCTATCTGGAAAAGAGGTGATGGAATCATAGAATGGTTTGGGTTGGAAAGGATCTTAAGATCATCAGTCCTAACTCCCCTGCCATGAGAGAAGTTGAATCCTATATAAGGAAAACCTCCAAATGCCTTTTTTGCTGTTTTCCTGACGAGAGGCCCGGAGAGCAGTGTGTGCTCCAAGGCTGGGATGCAGAGGGCACGTGAGGTGGGGGCATGACACAAGCATACGGTGCAGTGAGTGAAGGACCAGCCGTAGACTGACGTTTGCTTTGCTCTCTGCTGTCAGCCTATTTTCAGAGAAGGGGCAAGGAGCACTTCTGCATGCTGGGGATGCTGGTGGTTGGTTGCACTTGTGAAGCCTGGCCCAGATTCATTGGTAGCTAGGACTGGAAGTGTTTCCATAGGCTTGAGCCATGCTCACACTCCAGGAGTAAACCAGCAGTGTCACAGACCCTCTCTAATTACTCCAGAATGGGATGGATGCTTGGAGATATTCCATGGCCTGTTGGAATGCTCTTAATTGCTGAGCTATTTGTGGCTCATTATTTGTTTTTGTGGAAACAGATCTATGGTGTGCTCTCCAAGAAGCTGTATTGATTTGAGCCTGTGAGGAATGTGCTGTCAATGACAATGCTTTCAGTCCGCCCCTACTACCCTGATGACTGAGATGAGAGCTGCACTCTGTGTTTGGACAATTAGGTAAACCTACCCATTGTGTGGCAAAATAGTGTGTTGAAGATGATGACCATTCATTAATCATAGAACCGTGGGATCCAGCCTGGTTTGGGTTGGAAAGGACCTGAAGCTCACCCAGTTCCAACCCCTGCCATGGCCAGGGACACCTCACACTAGAGCAGGTTGCTCCAAGCCCTGTGTCCAACCTGGCCTTGAGCACTGCAGACACGGGGCAGCCACAGCTTCTCTGGGCACCCTGTGCCAGTGCCTCAGCACCCTCACAGGGAAGAGCTCCTGCCAAAAAGCTCATCTCCATCTCCCCTCTGGCAGGTTAAGGCCATTCCCCTTGGCCTGTCCCTACAGGCCCTTGTCCCAAGCTCCTCTTCAAGTTTCTTGTAGCCCCTTTAGGCATTGGAAGACTGTTGTAAGGTCTCTGTATGACTCCTCCCAAGTCAGATAAGCCTTTTGTTCCACATCTTTTCTCAGCTGTATAAGCTGAGTTTTAGCACTTACAAACCACAGAAATATCTGGGCCTACACTACATGTTCCTCTCAATTCCCTAATACTTTTTTTCCAACCTTTTCTAAGCTATTTCCACTGCAGAGGAAGGAAACCAACACAAGGACACAAGGGCAGCCCCTTACCTTCACTGTCAGTGAGGACTTCCATCCGGCCACTGAACATGGCCTTGAGCATGGTGTCCTGCTTGGTCAGGGTCTGCATGGTTGTATAGTAGAGGGCACCACCAATATTCAGCTTCACATACTTGGAGCTGGGGCTGGTGCCTTTGAAGGAGGTGGTGCGAGTGGCCGCTGCTGGCACTGCTGAGCTCACCACGCTTTCTCCCGACATCTCTTCCTGCAAGGAAGGAGTGCCTGGTTACACGGGCAGCTCCAAAACACAACACCCCACTCGTGTCACTGGTGGCCATTTACACAGAAGCAGTCACAGATGTGCTGGGCATCATCAGCCTCAGCTCCTCTCTGTGAAGTCCTCAAGTGGTTTACACTTGGTCTTCTCCCTGGCAGTGACACAGACCAGCCAAAGACCGTAAACCACCCTGGCCAGTGAGGATCCCTGTGAACACTGAGCAGCACTGCCCACCACAACAGCCAGTACCTTCCCACAAAGACTGCATTCATTTCTTTCACTACAGCTTAAGCTCTCCTTTACCAATAATCTGCTAATTGGCCAATTCCCAACACCCAGAGCTTGAGAGGACAATTCCTATGTGTTAAAATATAGACTATCCACAGCTTCCCGGAGGCTTTCTTCCCTTAAAGCACACACAGGCTTCCCACTCTCTTCCCTTCCCTCCTTAGGACACCAAAACCCAATGTCCCACATCCTCACTACCTCTGCCCTCAGTGCCCAGTCTGTGGACTCCTGTCACTCCCAGTTAGTCAGCTAATGAGCTCATGAGCTGTAACAGGAACACTCTGGCTTAGCCCCACAAATGCTCTGAGAGCCGCTACCCATAAATCCTTAATCAAGCCATTAACTGTTAATGGTTCTGCTTCACATCGTGTCAGGATGATCGACACCTTTCATCTCCAGGCAGCCCCAGGTGCTACACCTCCAGAGCACGCTGCCTGCCTGCACCCAATGATTTTGGCTCTGCTGTCACTCACAGAACTACCCCATAGCAAACCTGAGGGAGCTGCAGCTCCGTGTGCGCGTTGTGTTTCACACGGTGAGGAAGTGGCATGGGCAGGGGGGGCCATAGAGGACCATTCCCTCTGCCTGTCCGGAGCCATCCGCAGTGCAAAGGCACCACCTCGACCCCACGCTCCGGCTCTACCTCACCCCAGCTGTAGGGACCGGTCCCCATCACCCTGACAGGAGCCGTGCCCAAGTGGGACCTAGCGCACCAGGCCGCAGCTCAGCACCCTGGGGCATCCATCCATCCTGCCCTCCCCAGGCCCGGAGCCCCATCCTGGGTTGACAATGACAACCACACCACGCACACCCGCACACCCCCCCCCGCCAGCAGCCGGATCCCCCCCAGGAACCCTGCACCCGCTCTCCAAGCGCCCCAACCGCTGCTCCACCCCCCCGTAACCTCCCCCTTCACCACACCGTGGCCCGGGGGACCGGGTCCTCACGTCCCGTCCGCCCCCCCTCGGTGCCCTCAGCTCCCCTCTTGGCTCTCCCCCCCGTACCCCCAGGTCCACCCCCGGCGCTCTCCCCCCGTGCCCCCACATTCCCTCCTCAACGCTTCCTCACCATGAACGGCGCCGCGAGCCCCACGAACCGACCGAGCGGGAGCGCCGGGGCGGGGGAACTTCCGCCCCTCAGCGTCACTTCCGCCCCCGCCCGGGTGCGCCGCTAAACCCTTCCGATGTTCCCCTCAGCTTCCCCCGGGCCGCGCCGCGTTGCTCTCCCGCCTCATGGGCTCGGCCCGGCCCGGCCCGGCGCTCCCGGCACCAGCGAGACCCAGAGCTGAGGGCTTCTGTGCATGGAGCTGGCGGGTGAGCGGGCGAGCGAGCGGGCGAGCGAGCGGAACGAACGCGGCGGTGCGGGTTGCCGGGAGGACCCGTAGCGCGGATACAGGGGAAGGCTGCCGGGCAACGGGGCGCTGGGCCTCGGCCTGCGGCGACGGAGCCGCCCGGGGCCCCCGGCGGGGCGAGGTGAGGCCTATGGGGCTGCGAGAGGGGCCTGGGGGGGTCCCCCCGGTGCTTTGTGGGTGGCTCGGGCAGGTTCAGCACGTTGGAGCCGGGTTGTGGGCGGCTCATGGGTCCTGTGCCGCCTGTGGGCGGCTGCTGATCGGGTCTCAGCGGTGCCAGGGCCCCGCTGTGCTTTAGGCTTCTCGTGCACATCAAATGATATTCGTCAGCTGAAGCGCGAGGAGCTGCCCGTGCCTGGGGCTGCGCCTCTCCTGGGGTTTTGCATAGAATCATAGAATAGTCAGGGTTGGAAAGGACCTTAAGATCATCTAGTTCCAACCCCCTGCCATGAGCAGGGACACCCAAGGCTCTATCCAGCCCAGCCTTGAACGCTGCCAGCGATGGAGCATTCACAACTTTCCTGGGCAACCCATTGCAGTGCCTCAACACCCTTACAGTAAAGAATTTCTTCCTCAGATCCAATCTAAACTTCCCCTGTTGAAGTTTGAGCCCATTGCCCCTTGTCCTATCACTACAGTCCTTCATGAAGAGTCCCTCTCCAGCATCCCTATAGGCCCTCTTCAGATACTGGAAGGCTGCTATGAGGTCTCTTCTCCAGGCTGAACAGCCCTGACTTTCTCATCCCGTTTTCATACAGGAGGTGCTTTTCTGACTTAACCTTCTCTTGAGGGTGTACTTAGTGATGAGATGGGTCAAAAGGACTTGGATCTGCAAAGACCAAATCCCCATATCCCCCACAGGTAATGCACCTCTCCGGGCAGGAGCTGCCTGAGCCCAGCGGGTGAGCACCATGTTTGTGTGTAAATGATTGTCATACACCTCTTCTGAAGGAGTGAGCCCTCAGGTGAGTTTGTTGTTGAGGATTTATAAAGCCCTTGTTAACTCTGTGTGTTTTGTCTTGTTGGGTGGCAATAAAGGAACTTCCAAGCATTTCTTGTGCCCTTTCCTCATATCCTTGCCTGTAGATCTATAGAATATACTTCTTGCTTATAGAACTGTTCTTGTATGTTACCTGTAAAGAAGAGAATGAAAACAGCTAAGACTGGGAAGGGGAGTTGCAGTGCAAGGAGTGGAACACAATGACAACACACTGATCATTTATTATGATCATATATATATATGATTTATTATGATATGATATGCATCTCTTAAAATGTACTTGTCTGCATAATTTTGTGGGCTTTGCCATAGTGATTCTCATCTTGTCTGTATGTTACTGCAGTCCCATTGCCAAGTAACTGTGGCTTTCTAGGATGTGCTCTGTGCTGCTGGGTTCTCCCCTTCCCCTACTTCCACTACAGTGTTGGCTGTAGATAGTTCAGGAGGAACACAAAGGGTTCCCCCTGCCTGTGTGTTTTGTGCACTGTGCTCCTTGTTTCCTGGTGTTTGCTGCAATGATCCTTTGCTCCCTTGATCTCAGGTGATGAACATGTTCAGTGCGAGCCAGTCCTCCAAAGCCCAGTTCCTCGACAAAGCGCGCCAGGCCCGGGAGGAGCGGCGGGAGCTGAAGGAGCGGGAGCGTGCTGCAGTGCTGGTGCAGGCTTTGGTCAGGAGGTTCCTCTGTCGATGCCGCCTGCAGAGGGAGATAAGGTGTGTGGAATCCTCCCTTTGCTCCTACCTGGAGAGGTGTACTTGGCTTTTAACTTCTGATGCTCCTTTTTCCCCTCTTTGATAGGAGAGAAGTGGAAGATTTCTTTGGGACAAGTGAAGCTAGCTCAAGTAAAAGAAGTGCTCTTTCTGTCTTCAGAATTGCTAGGAAACTGCTGTTTGTATTTAATCCCAAAGAGGACAAAGAGGTATGCTTGCTGCTCTGGTGGGCTTTTCTTCTTTTGAGAACCTATTTTTGCATGTTAACTGGTTAATTAGTGTTCTAGTGATCATGTAGGTTCCTGTGTTGTGTTTTGGCTTCAGAGATATGATCTGTTTCCTGGTCCTTCTGCCTGTAGGCATGAAACACAAGAACCCTTGAATTTTTCAGGAGCAGTTCCCTGTTCAGGGTGTAGTTTAACGGATGCTGTTCCTGGAGACTGTGCCAACTTCAGTAATTGAGCAGCTTCCTGTCAGCCGCATCAGCTCCCCAGGCAGGTGCACTGTGGCCAGTCACAAATTGCTCTTCTGGCACAGTGCAATGTGTTGGCTGTTTGTATTGCAGCTGCTTTTCTGACCATGCCCTCAGTTGTGGTTTCAGAGTGAAGTCCTTTGCCATAGTGTCTATGAAATAATGATGAGGGCAATTATAAGGCAAACAATTAGAAAAGGAAAGGCTGTAGTTAAATTGCAGCAGCAATGGGTGACTTCTTTAATCTCTGTTCCCACAAATTCCTTTTCTATTGATGGGGCAAGTGCTGCAGATGCACTTTTCTGTGTGTACAGCATCAGAAAGAAATGTGTGCGTTATACAATTCTCTTAATGTCTGGCTTCCATCTGAAGTTCTGCATAGAGTAATTGAGTGTGTTGCTGAAAAGTTCCTGCTCTGCTTCCTTTTCTTCTTCCCCTTCCACCATCAAGTCAGTCCTTGCTGGGCTGAGGACTAGACCATGCTCATTTCCACTCTTACTTCTGGAGTCTGCTCTTGATTCAGTTCACCACAGCAGCCAAGTTTGTAGCTCAGGATGGCTTTATAACTTGTACAGCTGGACTGAAGTAATCATTAAGGAGTTGTGGGTGTGATCCCCGAGTTCTGCTCAGAGCTGTGATGGTCAGGAGTTTGGAACACGCTGCTGCACTCCTTAGCATTAAGTTGTTGTAGCTGAACCCCAACAGGAAGATGCTTTTCCTGACTTCAGCCCGTGCTGTTAAGGGGGGCAGTTTAACAGCGATGGCTGAGACACTTGCCCTGTTGATGAGCACTGTGTTCAAGGAGGGAACTCCTCTGCATAGCTATGAGTGTGATGTGCAGATGTGCTCTTGGGGAAGGAGTAGGTAATGTGTTTGGGATATTAGTTGTTTTGATCCAGGTGTAGCTTACTCCCTCTGCTGAGCTCTTCCCTGTGCTTTTGAACTAATGCCACTTGTTTTTTTCCCCCAGAGATTTGAAAAGCTGTGCCGTTGTATTCTTAACAGTATGGATGCTGAGAATGAGCCCAAGGTCAGCAGGATGGGGTTTGATTGGGGGTGGGAGAATTGTTTGGGTTTTCTTCATTCTATGTGTGGGGATTTGGTGATTTTCAGTGAATTTTGGAGAGCGAAATAACTTGATCCTGCTGCTGGGTTCAGCAGGACACTGCTGAGGTTGCTTTTTTACAAAGCTTCCAATGTAATGTCTTCTCCAATCTGTAGCCCAAATATTAATGTTGCTCCCATTTGTGTCCTGCCTTCCTCAGGTGTGGTATGTGTCCCTGGCGCTCTCCAAGGATCTTACACTCCTATGGATCAAACAGATCAAAGACATTTTGTGGTTTTGCTGTGAATTTCTCAAGCAGCTTAAGGTAAGGAATGTTTTCTCTGTGTTTTGCACCCTGCATTTCACAGTTCTGCAGTTCAGCCCAAAGCTCATTTGATTTATTAACACTGGTGTTTGTTATCGCAGCCTGACATCCTACAAGACTCCAGACTGGTCAGTTTGCACCTCACAATGCTTGTCACCTTCACAGACACTTCCACATGGAAAATCCTTCGGGGAAAAGGTTGGTGCATCCAATTCAATCCTTTAAGTCACTGATTTGGGACTTGCTATTAGAATCTACCAAATGCTGTTTCTGCACCTTGTCTTCTCCCTATGCTTGCTGCAGAGTCATTGTGCTTTTTGCATAAAGCGCAGCATGGACACCAAGGATTCCCTTGAGATTAGACAGGCTGTTTCCCTTAGAACAGCAGCAGTTGTTACAACATTTTTGTAATGCTTCAAAACCCCACACATTGGAAGTGTTCAAAGGATGCTGGAATGTGCTTTTAGCTCTGGGGGTTTGTAGGAAATGCACATAGAAAAGGTCGACAAGTGTTGTAAGGAAATGAGACTCTTGCACCTTAAGATTTGATGTGAAATGCTGCTCAAATGGTGGGCTTGCGTATAAGGGACTTCATGCAAGAAGGGCTTATGGGCTGATAAACTGGTTCAGAGTGTGTAAGGAAGTGAAGAGTGGGGCTGTGATGCTGCTTTAGTAACATCAATGCTTTAACCCGTAAGGTGAAACCCTGAGGCCTGCCATGAACCACATCTGTGCAAACATCATGGGGCATCTGAATCAGAAGGGATTTTACTCCGTGCTGCAGGTCAGTCTTGGGCTGATACAGTTCTGTCTTCTCTTTATGCAAAACAAGCCCCAGTCCTGTGCTGTGGTCCTTGTTCTCTGGAAGCTTTTGTAATCTCTGGTGGTGTGTTCTGGTTGTGGAACACTGGTCATTTGTGTGGTCAGTTTTCTTTGAAGCAGTGAAGCAGAGTCTTTCCACTTGAAACAGATGCACTATCTCCTTTTTGCCACTGCTGCTGAATCTCACTCCTACTTAATCATCTCTAATGAGACAGGAAGGAGTCCTGAATACTTTCCCAAACTTTGCTTCTGCCATACTGTATAGATTTGGGTTATTTACTGTTCTGCTGGGGAAAGGAGCTGATGGCATTTTTCCTCATCTTTTAAATGAGAATTGTATTACCAAGCAGCTATGAGCCCTGCCTGCTCACTTCTAAAGGCCTGGGGACCCTGTGAGTACAGGCCTGGAGAAATAAGTACTGTGGAGTGTCTGATACCATTGCATTGTCTCTGTTCTGCTACAAGCCTGAAGCTCTTTTAGTTCTGCTAAATGACTTGTAGTAATGGGGATTTGGGTTGTTTTGGTGGTGGTCTTTTTCTCTGGTCTAAAAATGTCTTTCAGAAGCAGAGGGGGTTTGTAATTACTTTTCTTATTTTCATTTCCAGATTTTGCTGACTAATGGCTTGGCAAGATCCAGACCTTCCCTGTCCAAAGGCTCTTTAACTGCTGTCTTCTCTCTTGCACTGCGGTAAGGCAGACAGAGCAGCTTGGGGTGACGTGCAGCCAAAGTTGTCTTTCTTGTGCTTTTGAAACACTCCTCATTGCTTGGTCAGGTTACTTGCACTGAAGTATTTGTCTCTCTGTAGCCCTGTGGTCGCTGCACAGTTTTCAGACAATCTGCTGAGGTCATTTCTGATCCATATCATGTCTGTGCCTGCTATAATGACTCATCTCGCTACTCTAACACCTGAGGTAAGTGGGTGATGTAATAGCACCCAAAGTCCAGTGAATGTCACATAAGGTCACTTGTCGTTCCATTTTATCAGCTCTTGGAACAGAGCATTAGCATTTCTGTTTGCCAGTTTTAGCTCTCTATTGTGTAAGCACTTGATCCCTAAATCCTCCAGATAGCTTTTGTGGTGTTGGAAACCCAGAGTTACTGATGCCAGTGGGTGATGGGCTGAACTGCCCTAAAACAGATAAATGAATAAAATAAGGTATGCTTTGTGCCAATGGTCATTCTGTAGACAGTTGCAAACGTCTGTCTACAACTAGAACATAGCCTGTTCACCTGCAGAGTGTTGTATTTCCTCGACCAGCTTCATGTCAAACACTCCCTTCAGTGCTGTAGTCTCAACTTGCTGCTTTCTTTGGGAAGGTACAGTCCAACTTGCTGATGGCATATGAAGTGTAGTTCTGTGTGGTGCTTCTCAGCCTCACTGGCACTTACATTCTGTCTTCCAGCGCTTGGTGGTGATAGAATCCCATGAGCTTTTCCGCAAGTTCATCCTCTTTTTAAGTCGGGAAGCACAATGCCAAGATGTCTGCGTGTGCTTGGAGGGGAGTCACACTCTGTGTTTGTTAGGTAAGCACCTTAACACTTTGTTTTACTGTGCTTGGAAGAAAGTCTTGATTCAGATCTTTATATGTGGGTCAGAGCTGCCTGCAAATGATCTGGGGGGTTTTATCCTAATCTAAATAGTAAGAGCTATGTTTTGGGGATATTGTAAATGTGGTTTAAGGCCCTTAGAAATGGAAGAAGGCTCAGAGACTTGCTCTTATATACAGGTCATCATGCCTAAACTGTATTGTCTCTGCTAGCTTTTTACCTGGACCATGAGAAAGTCTTGTATCAGACTTGAATCTCAGTTCCCTGATAGGTACGATACTGAAGTATTTAAGTTCACATTGCTGTGAAAGTAACTGGAGGAACAGATGTGACTCTGGAATAACCATGGTTTGTAGCTTTATAGTCCTTTGTAGAAGGTGTTGGTGGCCATAGTAACCTGCCACCTTAGTGGCTGGTGTGTGCTGGAAATAGCTTGCCTCTAGTAGCCATTCTTCACAGAAATCTTCTCCTGGACTTGGAAAAGAGTTTGGGTTCATTTTGTCTGTTACATCTGTAACCACTGTCCTGCAGCATCTGTTCCTCTTCTAAATTTTGCTGTGCTGGTCGTTCATCCAGGGAATCTTGTGTTCCTGGGCTCCTTGAATGATAAAGTTCTTGAAGAGGAGACAGCTCACTTTGTGGGTGTGCTCATTCACATGCTGTCCTACTGCCAGAAGTACGTGTCACAGAAGAAATCCAACCTCACCCACTGGCATCCTGTTCTGGGCTGGTTTTCACAGACTGTGGATTATGGGTGAGTGAGGAGGACCTCCTGGTGATCCATGATTAAGCCTCTCTTTCTACTTCTTTTTATGCTGAAGTGTGGTTTCTGTTTTGAGATGAGCAGCGTGACCCTATTCAGAATAACTTCTCAGCTGTTTCAGGTTACAACTATGAAATCTGCACAGTATCAACTGCTGCATTCATGCAGAGTATTAGATTAGAAAAATCATTTAGTATACACACAATATAGGACCTGTACATCAGCTCTTCTTGTGAGGACCAGCTGTAGGGAGGGTACATGCTGCATTTTGACTGTGGGCTGAATGCATCACACTATCGCTGGCTGGTGTTTTATTCCAGCCTGCCTTCTAACATGGCTCTCTGACATGTCTTTCAGATTGAATGAGTCCATGCCTCTGCTGACAAAGCAACTGCAGCATCTCTGGGGAGTCCATATGATCCGTATCCTCTTCTGTGATGTGCTCAGCAAGAAATTGCTGGAGAATCAGGAAGTAGCTCAGCTGCCATCACAGCCCATTTCCCCTCAGAACAGCCTTCCTATGAAGAGTGAGTTCTGCAGGGTTACCTTGTTGTGTGTGGTACATGTGTCTTTCTCTCTCCCAGACTTGCAGGGCTTTAAGTTCTCCACTTAGGCTAAGATCTTTGAGTAATTCCTTGCAGCAGCTGCAGCTGCTTAGCTGGGGATCTGATCTCTGCTGTTTGTAATTCCTGCTTGGAATGCCTCTGTGGCCTTGGGAGAGTCTCTTTGGTGCTATTAAAAAAAAAGTGCTTATTTTAGCAGGGGTTTTATTTTTCCTCAAGTAGCTGAGGTGCTTTCTGCATAACCTGGTACTTCCCAGGGCAAGGTGGGAGGCCAGCTTTCCAGGTGAAAAGCAAGGTGAAGCTGCCTCATGTTGCTAGCAGCAATACAGTGATCTGCCAGAAATGACCACCAAAACCTACTGTCTGTGGAGTGACCCAGTCTGCCAAAATCCATTTTATTGCTAGGCTGCCAAGTGTGTGAGTGTAAGTGGGTTTGAATCCCGTTCCTCATGAGCTGCTCTCTCCCTCAGATCTGTTCAAAAGAGCTTTTCAGAAGTCAGCATCTGTCCGCAACATCCTCAAGCCTGTTGGAGGCAAGCGAGTGGACTCAGCTGAGGTGCAGAAGGTGTGCAGCATCTGTGTGCTGTACCAGACCACACTCACAACGCTGACACAGATCCGCCTGCAGATCCTCACAGGTCAGGGCCCAACAGTGCTTTTTAAATCACTTAAAATAGAGAGAAAGAAAGGTTTTTCTTATTAAATTCTGTTGTCTTATTGGTAGCTTCATTACTGACAACAGTTCATTGACTGCTGCGTGGAAGGCTCATTCCATCCTGGATCATACATCTGATCAATAACATTCATCACTTCTTTATCAAGCACTTGCTCTCCAGAATACAAATTGAAGCAAGTTTTCCTGTAATGAAACCTTGGTTACTCCATAGCAAACTTAAGACTGAGTCAGTGTTTTCAAGAAGCCTGGCAATATTAATCTTTATGGTGGAAACACTCAATTGCTTTCATACATCTTGAGAACAAATTACCTGTCTTAGGAATGGATGGAGGAGGAGATAAGCACTGCTTTGGTCTAGTGGCTAGAGCAGAGGGATAAGCAAAGAGCCTTGGTTGCTTTGTGGCTGTAGTGGTGACTGCAGGTTCAATGTCATTCTTTGTGTTCTCATCTCTAAGATGGCTCTAATGGTAATTGGATCACAGGAATTAATTCTTTTCTAAAGCTGCAAAATCACCGGAAAGGGTTTCAAATGTGCAAACTAATTGCTTGTTAAAAGCCTTTTTTCTGCTTCTTTGGGGATTGAGTATCTCCTGTTAATGCAGACAGGCTTGGGAGCCAAATGTGATGCTTATGTTGCCACAAGTGTTGCTTTTGCAAAAGGATCTTCAAGCTCCCAGTCACGTTGGTCTCTCTGGGCCTGCATGAGCAAGCTTTACTGAATGTGCTTTGTGTTTTTTCTAGGCCTCACTTACCTGGATGATTTGTTGCCCAAATTATGGGCCTTTATCTGTGAGCTGGGCCCTCAGGGTGGTTTAAAACTCTTCTTGGAGTGCTTGAATAACGATACGGAGGAATCCAAGAGGCTGCTGGCCATGTTGATGCTCTTCTGTGACTGCTCCCGCCACCTCATCACGTAGGTATCAAACTGAGGGTGCTCTCTAGGCTTGTAACATGAAGCTGTTGTGTTCCTAAAGTTTCAAGTGGAATAGTTAAGGTCTTGCTGCCTTCCCCCGGAGATAACTAGGCACTTTGATGAGTCCAGATAAGCTTGGAGGGAAAATGTTCAGTAATGCTGCCGGAAAGCTCCCCAGCTTATGAGCTGCTCTTTACAACTCCTTTGCTGTCTCACTCATAGACTTACCCAACGCACAGGATTGGAGAAGGGGTGGAAAGTTTCCCTTGCTGCTCAGTAGAGACAGTTTTCTTAGCTTGCATGATGCAGATGTTTTCCTGGGGCTGAGTGCATAGGTCCTTTTAACTAAGAAATAGTTGCTTTGCTTCTGTCTCAGACCTTTCATGCTGTTTTCTATTAAGATCAGATATCGATAAAAATCAGTAAATAAGGGCTAGTTGTTTATGACTTTAGATCTTCCTGGGTATCAGTTGTCATAGAAATAAGAGCTGTTGCTGAAGAGTAACAGGCCTTTATGAAAATTTCAAAAGGGAATTCAGTTTACACTTGTGCCATATGCATCTGTTTTCTCCGGTAGGATTCTGGATGACATAGAGGTCTATGAAGAGCAGATATCGTTCAAACTGGAAGAGCTTATTACCATCTCATCTTTTCTGAATTCCTTTGTATTTAAGATGATCTGGGATGGAATTGTAGGTAAGTTCTTGTATTAACTTCAGTTGATGTTATTATTAGAACAGGTGATGATAAGTTTGGAATTTGAAGCTTCTTCTAATTATTACTTTGCACAAAAAACATCCTGCATTGTGTGACATGAGAGCATGTCCCTGTCTTTTGATCTCCAGATACTACTGTCCTGCTTGGCACCAAACACAGTGCTCTTTTACATTTCCAATAAGAATTTGTGTACCATACGTGATGGGTGTGTTGTTTAGCATGACTAGGCCATGTGTTGGGCAAGAGCAATGCAGTGCTTTGCCAAAGCAGAGTGGGCTTGCTCAGGTCTCTGTAGATCTCTAGTGTTGACCTATCTGCTGGTATAATCTGGGTACAGCTCAAATCTAGTAATTAGATGAGAGAGTCCTTTACTGTTGTGATGGCTCAGTTGGAGCAGGCTGAGGTGGCTTTGATGTGGCTAAGATCAAAGAAGGGACTGTCTGTCTTCTGGGAGGCATAAAATCTCCTCCTAAACTCTGAAGGCAGTGGAGGTTCAGAGAAATACACTGGTGCTGAGAGTGTGGGGCAGATGCTGAACATGTTACTCTTGGACACTCCTGTTACCTAGGGTGCCTGGCCATTGCTGCTTTGTTCCTTTTGTTCAGAGAATGCCAGAGGGGAAACCTTGGAGCTGTTTCACTCCGTCCATGGCTGGCTCATGGTCCTGTATGAAAGGGACTGCCGCAGGCGATTTGCTCCCGAGGATCACTGGTTACGCAAGTAAGTGTCCAGCTCAAGGCATGGATCCTGTGCAGCTGTGAGCTTGTCCCAGTGCACCAGCTCCCCTGTGGTGGCTGGGTTGGGATCCCTTCCTTTAAATGGGGTGCCTCGTGTTCTGCCTGTGGTATCAGGGTCAGAACTGCTCCCTGTGTTTGCATGTAAGGACACCCTTGCTATTGGGCTTCTCTTCTGTAGTGTAAGGATTAGCTGCTGCTCATGGAGGGTGGTGCTTTGAAAACTGACTCAGCACTTCCAGCTTGAGTGTCTCCTCTTAGATGTGTGCGCCTGAGCACTTAAGTTGTGTTTGAAGTCATTACAGGTTTCCTCTCTCTCCCACCCCCAGCTGTTTATACCACACATGGGCATTTCTCAAGGATCTCTGAATCTGTGCCTTTCTTTGTAAAGGGACCTCAAACCCAGTGTGCTCTTCCAGGAGCTGGACAAGGACAAGAAACGAGCTCAGCTGCTCCTGCAGTACATCCCACATGTCATCCCCCACAAGAATGTGAGTGGGGCAGGGGCAGAGGATGGAGGCTGAAAACCAGTGGTCTGGGTGGTATGGGGTGGAAGGGTTGCGTGTCTTGAGCATTTTGTGGCATGGAGTTTGCGATTTAAATGCCAGTGGAACAAAATCTTCTCCCTCCCCTCCCCAATATACTTCCTCTAATCTGTCTTGATTTCTCATTGAGAGAGCTGATTTGTATGGGCAGCTGCATAGACTCCTCCAGCAGCACGTGATGTGGCTTTGGAGAAAAAAGCTAAATGCCTTAGATGAGAGATTTTTATGTGGTGATAGGGAAGGTGCTTTTGTTCTCAGTACTGTCAGTACCCTGTCCCTCCCTAAGAAGAGCTTCAAGGATTTTGTGGCCCCATTGGGGAGCAAGGAGGCAGATCCCACTGTTCCTAGAGAGTAGATGGTATCATTGGGCCTTGCTGGGAACAGGAAAACCAGGAGCTAGTTCAGGAGCTGCTGCACTGCAGGGTAAGGAGCCTTGTGGATGAAGACTTACATTTGTTCTCTTCTTAAGAGGGTTCTGCTTTTCCGTAACATGGTGACAAAGGAGAAGGAGAAGCTTGGCCTGGTTGAAACCAGCTCTGCATCCCCTCACGTCACGCACATCACTATCCGCCGCTCACGTATGCTGGAGGTGAGTGACCAGTAACTCAGTCTGGCAGGAATATGGGGTGTGAATATGTTTTTACCTCCTCTGTGGGTGTTGAGGGCCCCATGCCAGTCTGTCTGTTTTCGGATGAAGTGATGGTACAGGATGATGAACCTTAGTTCAGATCAAAGCCAAAGGTTCTTACTAGGGAGAATGCTGCTGTGTTTGAACATGACATGCACTGGCAGATGCACTGCTGTGGTTTAGGTGTCTCCTGTCTCTGCTTAATGCTGTGAGGGTGTTTCATATGTCTCCCTGTGTGACTGTCCTCTGGCTCCTCTGCTCCATGTAGGATGGATACGAACAGCTACGGCAGCTTTCCCAGAATGCCATGAAGGGAGTGATCAGAGTGAAGTTTGTAAATGACCTGGGAGTCGATGAGGCTGGGATCGACCAAGATGGGGTCTTCAAAGAGTTTCTGGAAGAGATCATTAAAAAAGTGTTTGACCCTGCACTCAATCTGTTCAAGGTATGATGCAGGGCTGCAGATGCTGACTATTGACCCATTGCAAGCAGGAAGAGGCTGGCTTACTGTGCTATTACCTCTCTTTGTGTGCAGACTACCAGTGGTGATGAGAGGCTGTATCCATCCCCAACATCCTACATCCACGAGAACTACCTACAGCTCTTTGAGTTTGTGGGGAAGATGCTTGGGAAGGCTGTGTATGAGGTGAGCTGAAGGTGCCATGTCAGGATATTGTCACTGTTGGTGCAGCACCGTTCAGGTGCAGTCGTGTGATGGTGCCCTTTCCCTTTGAGAGCATCTGTCATATGTTTGGGGAGGTGTTACTGAAGAGGTGAGTTTGAAAGATGTCCTGGCTAAAGGCACTGATGGTGGAGCAGTCTGGCGCTTACTCAGGCATGGATTAAAAATCCATTACCGTCTCCATGTAAGGTAGTTCTTCTAAAGGAAACATGGAGTTTCCCTCTTGCCTCTTCTAATGAATGCATCTTATGAGGATGTGGGTTTTTTGGCTGATTTCAGTATCTTGTATCTTTGTACTTGTCCCATGACACATGAAATACCTGCAGGCCTCCAGAGATGCTGCACAGAACAGGCACACAGTGGGACCTTACCTATGCATTCTTGTCTGTAGGGAATCGTTGTGGATGTACCCTTTGCTTCCTTCTTCCTGAGTCAGCTACTTGGGCACCACCACAGTGTCTTCTACAGCTCTGTGGATGAACTTCCCTCCCTGGACTCTGAGTTCTATAAGAATCTCACTTCAATTAAGGTTTGAGCATTACTTTTGCTGTTGTTCAACTCCTTTATCCCTCTCTGCTGCTAGAAATACATTTGCAAATGCCTTTGGGGTACTGATCACCTTTCACCACCCTGGAAGGAACTGGTGATTCTGAAGCAGGTTGGCAGGTGGCTATCCTGTGGTTTTCCTGGGGCAAACAGGGATGAGGAAGGAGTCTGCAGCTGTAAACGGTCAGGAAATCCCAAGTTTTAGCCTCAGCCCTCATGCACTGTCCCCATAGCCTCAGGCAACTCATGTATTTGCTATGCTTTAGTGCCTTGTGCCTGCTGGAGATCGCCACAAGAAGACTAATACAAAGATGCAGAGTTCCTGCTGCTAAACACTGACCTTCTTCCCCTTTCTCTGTTGTTCCTCCAGCGTTACGACGGTGATATCAGTGACCTGGGCTTAACGCTGTCCTATGATGAAGATGTGATGGGTCAGGTAGGTTTTTATTCAATGGCTGCTTGGGCCAGTGTTCCAAACACAAAGGACTGCTACAGCTCTTTGTTTCTGCTGAGCTTTCTGAGAGCTGGTCTTGAGCATGTAAAAGTCAGGCAGCCTGTCCAAGCTCGTGCTGGCCAGTGCTTATTACTCTGCTGCTTGTGTTTCTGAGTATGGTGGATGCTCTGCGTGACCCATCTGAACAAGAATCCTGAGGGGACTGACTAATAAATGACCTTGCGTTTGATTGTGCTCAGGGCTGAGCTCTGTGCTCCTTTACACAAGAAAAGCCTGTGCTGAAAGGCTGGCTCAGCTTCAGAGGTTCTCTGAACTAAGCCACAGGGTTCTGTGACTTGGTTCAATATTTAGCTGTGGGCAGAGAAGACCTATTTCCACAAAAGAGGCTGCCCTCTGGCCCTGAATTCTTCTACTACCACAGATTTTTCCCTTTCTAGTTGAGAAACATTGGTTTGTGCTTTCCCTGCATAACTGCTTTTCCTTGCTTTCAAAGAGAATAATCTCTGTGAGGAGAGAGAAATCCCTTGTTTTCAAACATAGCCCTTTCTGTCAGAGAAACTTGAATGTGTCAGGAGGTCTCTTGGCCTTGAAAAGAAAAGGCCATTTGTGAGTCCCTTTATGAAGGCTTGAAGCTACCTGGTTGCTTGAGCCCTGGTTTTGTGATGCTATGTGTAAATGGTTGGAAAATAGGCAAAATGAAAATGCCTTTGCTGCCTGTGTGTGCTGCTATTGTTGCAGGTTCAGTGGGGAGATCCCAAGTAGTGCTAAGCTTGGGCACTATTAGCAGTGTAAATCCAGTGGCAGAGAGCTCAGAGAACACCAAGTCATAGAGTGTTTATCTGGGGCAGCTTGTCCTTGAGAGCTTTGCGTGCTGCAGTTGCTTATTCCTAAGCTGGTTAGTTTGGACTTAGCTTCCATCCAATAGCAATAGCAGTGTAAATGCACCTGCAGAGCTGTGCAGGTGAGTGGGAAGACAGGGAAGTTCTGGTACAGCCCTGCTTTGCACAAGGTAGAGGTTGCATCCATAGCACAGTGGGCTCAGTGCCTTGCTGCTGCCTCAGGATTGCTGAGGTTTGAGCTTTGAGGTTTTCTCCACCTGAAGAAGAACGGTAGGAAACAGCACAGAAGAGCCCAGCAGTCAAACACTGAGTGCTGCTGCATGCAAGGCTTCCAAACAAACCAGGGCACTCCTGTTCCCATGTGCTTTGGCCATACTGAGCCAAGTGGGGTAAACCCTGTGGTTCCTCGATGAATTCACTTGGATTGGGCTCCCTTCTGACCCTGACATCACCTGTAACTGAAGCACCAAGGCCACTGTAATATGGGAGTTAAAGACTTTCCATCATTTGGTGTTGGTGCAAAGATGATCCATGACTGCTGCTGCAGCAAGCACCAGGAGGGTCCCTGCTGCTGTCCCTGAGCCATGCTGTTGGCTGAGCACCGGCCCTAGCCTGGCAGGGCAGGGACAAGGTGCTCCCCAACCATCTCACTTTCTGAGTGCTCTGCTTTATGCCTTGAGTGCCCAGCTTCAGGGACAAAGGGCTCCAGGGAGCTCTGTCACTCAGTGGCCCCAGATGAGATCTGTGGAGCAGACAGCTTTGGGATTGCACTGGTGGATTGAGCTATGCAAAGGCTCTGAGCTTGCTCAGCCTCTGGATTCTGGGATTGTGACAGCCCCCCAGGGCTCTTTGAATTGATTGTGTGCGGTTCAGCAGTGATGGATCAGTCTAGAGAGGAGGCTTCTTGAAGAAGGGCTGGCTGCACTGGTGGGAGACTTGCAGTTCCCCACTGTTCAATTACTCCGTTAATAGTTTAATGCAACTGGTTCAAGGCAGAAGCAGAATTATTACTTACATTTTAAATCCTCCTGTTTCATTGTAAAAATGAATGTTTTATGGGGAAGGAACAGCTTAGCAGGGCATTACTTTCCATTGTGGTTCCAGGCAGTAATTAGCAATACAATCATTTCTTCCCTCAGCTTGTTTGCCATGAACTTGTTCCTGGAGGGAAGACCATTCCCGTTACCAATGAAAATAAGTAAGTACAGCAATTAGATTTTTTAAGGTCACCACTGCAAAATACTTGATTCTCGTTCCTTGGGCTTGCATTTGGAATGAATTGAGATGGATTGGAGTAGAAGGAGCACATAAATATCTTAATAGAATTTCCTGGTTACAGTTCATCGGCAGAAATTGCATTAAATTTGATTTGCAAAATAAAAATTGACAATTTACTTCTTGAAACAGCACTTCTGAGGTCAAAGGCACAGAGCCTGTGAGATTCTGCAGGATTTAATGATGGTGATAGATACAGACAGATGGATTCAAAGCAATTCAGGCACACAGTCGTGAACATAGAGGGCACAGATGCTCAAAGACACCTTGGAGCAGACAGATCCTCTCAGAATGATAACATGTGGCAGTTGTATAAAGCACCCTTCTTCAGAAGAGGCAGTGGTGAATTCAAATGCAGTCGACAGTCGTACTTTGGGCACAGGAAATCAGAGGAGACACGGAGCCCTGTAGCTATTTTCACAGATAAGCGGCTTTTAGATAGTTATCGTAAATGTCAACTCCGGAGCCTGGAAACCAAACCCACCTTTTTGTTCCCTTCATTTTCTTCTTCTCTATACTCTTCAGTGATCATAAAAGCAGGGTAAAATATCTATTAAGCAGATGTGTGTTTGAACTGGTAATCTGGGGGTTGTTCACTTTAATGGCAAGTGAAAGCTGGAGCCTACCTGAGGATTTGCCTTTCAGTCGTGCTCTGCAATCTGATGGTCCCAGTCTTCTCCCTTCTTGAGCTCTGACCAGGGAGTTTGCATTTGAAAGGCTCTTTGCCTTGTCAGAAGTCAGCTCAGGGAGAAAGTTGAAAGTCTTCTGTGTTGCTCTGCTCCCTTACAGCAGAAACTTTGAAGCCTTTGTGCAGATGTGCACACAAATTGGTAGTTGGGAGGGAGCAGAAGTGGTGTAAGTGGAAGCAATCTAGAAATAGATCTCTCTCTTAACAATGGAGGGAGGTTTTCTCGCTGAAGACCTTGTCAATGTGATTTTGGTGGTGTCTGCCTAGAGGCTGATAAAGCACAATTGGCAAGCTTGGTTGTTTTGATTGTTGGTGAGAAGAGGAAGCCTGATGGTGCCTCCTTCTAATAAACAGCACACCTCTTCCATGCTCCTGCGATGAAGTTGGAACTCTCCTAAGTGGTTTTTAGTGTGTTGTTTTCTCCAGCCATAAGTTTCAGTGCAGGTGGCATCGGGGCCCAGGCATTGTGTTTTCAAACCTAGAGGAGTGCCTGTCATTGGGGATCTGATCCTTTAAAGAGGAGTTGGGCACATGCTCTCCACCGTAAGCTTCTCTCTGGCCAAGGTTAATCAAGTGATTATTTGAGCCAGTTAGTCCCTGGGTTGGGAAGGAGCTCTAAGAAATGTGCAGGCAGTGCCAGAGGTGGGGGGAGATGGCAAAGTCTGGCAGAGCAACAGCTCTTTCTGCTTAAATGAAGAGCAGGGCCCTGGAGAAGAAAGTATAATGCATCTCCAGGCAGTTCCAGTCCCTTGTGGGCTGGAGAGGCAGGTCAGCAGCCTTGTTCCTGCACTGGCAAGGTGGGTGTCCCTTACTGCTCCAGCTCTTCGCTGCCACCTTCCCTGTCACACACAGGATCAGCTACATCCACCTCATGGCTCACTTCCGGATGCACACACAGATCAAGAGCCAGACAGCAGCGCTCATCAGTGGCTTCAGGTCCATCATTAAGCCTGAGTGGATTCGTATGTTCTCTGCACCTGAGTTGCAGCGGCTCATCTCTGGTGACAACGCTGAGATTGACCTCGAGGACTTAAAGTAAGTGAGCAACTGGGTCTGCTGGTCTGGCTCAATAAATCAAACCAGCTATTAGAGCTCTTTGGAGGTTTGCAGGGGACTCACTAGTTCACAACTTTCTTCTCCTTCCGATTTGGGGAGTGGATAGAAACAAACAGACCTGAAGAACATGTTCCTTAAAGCTAATTTTGACAAAGTGCTAATGAACAAGGGTGGTACTAATATATGAGGGTGGTGAGACACTGGCACAGGTTGCCCAGGGAAGCTATCACTGCCCCATCCCTGCAGTACTGAAGGACAGGTTGGAGTAACCTGCTCTAGTGGCAGATGTCCCTACCTGTGGCAGGGCATTAGAACTGGGTAAGCTTTAAGGTCCTTTCCAACCCAAACCATTCCATGATTCTATTGAATGGGAAGGGTCCTTTCTTACACTGCTCCCTGAGAGCAGAATTCCTCTCTCCCTTCCCTTTTCTCTGATGAAGTTCCCAGTGATGGTGAGGGCTCACTCCTGGCAGTGTCTGCTGCAGCAGTGAACCCTGATCATGGCAGGTATTGATTCCAGTGGTTATCACCTGGCAGCTGTGACCCTCCTGCTGCAGGGGGACACAAGCCTGTCACAAGCTTTCTCTCCCTAGAAAACACACGGTGTACTATGGGGGCTTCCATGGGAGTCACCGGGTCATCATCTGGCTGTGGGACATCCTGGGCAATGATTTCAGCCCTGAGGAGAGAGCCATGTTTCTCAAGGTAAACACAGTCCTTTCAACCTGTGATATGGAGTGGTTGAGCCTGGGCAGTTCTCCAGTGAGCTGGGTGCTTTCTACACTGAGAGGCAGTGTCAAAATGCCACATGTCTGTTACAGGCAGGCTGCTCTCACTGCTGCTGTATTTCATTGCCCATCTCTCTTTCAGTTTGTTACCAGCTGCTCCAGGCCTCCACTGCTGGGCTTCGCCTACCTCAAGCCTCCTTTTTCCATCCGCTGCGTGGAAGTCTCTGATGATCAGGTAGGACCCTGCTTGCTTGTGTCTTACACATTCCCTGCCAGGCTTCTGCAGGCCTCCTGCCCTGCCCAGCTTCCTCTTCTCTGTCTGACCAGAAGACTCTTTAAGGCATGAAGATACATGTTTTATAGGGCAAAGTGAGATCACTTTTACTCTAACATGATGCATATGGCTGCACCTACCTCTTCCCAGATACAACAGCACTTGGGCTCTTTTTGCCTGTCTCCAGGCTTGTGTTTTCTCCCTGGGACCATCCTGTGCCTCTTACCACAGGAACCCTGCATGTCTAATGCAGTTGTAGTTACAAGAGGAGCTCCCTTCTTGGTGTTGTGGCAGGCAGGGCTTTGATGTTTGCCTGTCCGGATTCCTAGCAGGCAGGTTTTGTGTTAGCAGCTCTGTGTGTAGGCACCCTGCTTGGAAGGAGCAGAGCAGCACGAGGGTAATGCCATTTCTGCCCTGTTTCAGGACACAGGTGACACATTGGGCAGTGTGCTGCGGGGCTTCTTCACCATCCGCAAGAAAGAGCCGGGTGGGCGCCTGCCAACCTCTTCCACGTGCTTCAACCTCCTCAAGCTTCCCAACTACAGCAAGAAGAGCATCCTGCGGGAGAAGCTGCGCTACGCCATCAGCATGAACACTGGCTTTGAGCTGTCCTAGTTGCCATGGCCCTGGACTCCACGATGGAGGCTCTCAGAGCTGCTGACTGCTGCTGGAGGTGGAGACCTTCACGCATAGAGGGTGGATCAGCTCCGCAGGAGCTGGCTGCTCACTCAAGGGCTGGAGAGATGCAGCTGATAATAGAGGTTTACAAGGAAGAGCTGCTGGGCTAGACAGGGCTGGCTCTTTGTTGGGCACTGCTCCAGGAGGAGGGAGGTGATGGGCCTGACCCAATACACTTCACTTGACACCCACGTAAATCGTCTTTAAAAGCAAACCCCGGGGGAGCATAAAAGGAACAGTCAAAGTGCCAGTCAGATTAGTGACCGTGCTACCCCCTGGCAGCCCGTGTGGGCAGCTGCTGCTGTGGGAGTGTTTCTTTTCCCTTTCCCAGGAGATGGTCCAGTTTCTTACTGGGTGGAAGTCAGCCTGCACAAAGGCAGAAACGTGACAGAGCCTGCAAGGAGACGAGGCTGCAGCGTTGGATGTGCCACTGTTTTACTCAGGACAGGTACTGCCCAGGGGTTTCTTCATGCTCTTGCTCTGTGCAAGGCCCAGCCTCGAGAAGCAGCAGGTTAAACACAAGCAGATGAACCCCACCGTTCTCAGGAAGGCTTCAGAGGGCTGTAGGTTAAGAGCTGAAGCCACAGGCGTGGGGTCAGCATGCTGAGCTGCTGTGCCTCTGCCAAGCTCGTGCCAGGGCCTGTGCTTTGGACGCAAGGGGTTGTTGTCTGAGCTTGCTCAAGGAGCAGAAAATGTTCAACTTGATTGAGTTTCCAGAGGACAGGAGCTGGCACACAGCTCAGGCAGCCCTCACTCCCCAGCGTGGTGCTCCAGTGGGGCAGGTCCCCCCTGTGCTCCATGGATGGGGAATGTGTGGAGCTGCCCAGAGCCCTCTGGAAACCTCCACTGGCAAAATTCCTCGTGCTTGGATGGAAGTTTCACTTTGTTTGCAGGCCCTTTTGTTAGGGAGATGTGCTGTTCCAAACAGGACTTGGCCTCTGCGTAACAGCCGCATTTGCTTTGTTGCCAAACTATTTATTTTGGTCGCTTTGTCGCTTTCTGGCCTTACTTGTGACAGTTGGTGTTTGCCTGGAGCAGGCAGCTCTTCCAGCCCTGCTCTCTGAAGGGCGGGGGGGGGTGCAGGTGTGTGTTGGGAAGGTGCAGACCCTTCCTGTAATTTCTGATCCAGTCCAGAGCCTGATTTGTCAGGTGTCTGCAGCTTCCCAGCCTTGGCCCCTCGTGCTGCAGGAGCTGGGTGAGAGATTCCCATCTCCCGGGCTGCTCTGTTCTTGCTGGTTTCTGGCACAAAGGAAAGCCATGTACATCCTGCTGTTCAGGGCAGGATTAAAATTCAATCATCTTCTCCTCTTCCCCTGTTGCTGCTCACTAAGGAAACAAGCTTCCACAGAAGCTGCTGGTATTCCCCTTGGATTTCACATTCCCCCCCCTACTTTCCTAAGGTAAGGCACAGGTGGCCCTCACCCTGTGCTCTGACCCCTTTGTGCTGCATGAACAGAAGGGCTCAGAGCCACACCACAGCCACTCCTGCATGAGGCTGACATACCCTACCTCATTGCCTTGGTCCTTCCCATAGGGATTCCCACCCCAGGGGCACTCTGTGCAGCACAGGGCTCCGCAGAGGGACACTCCCTGGGCTCTTTGGAAGAGCCTCTGATCCATGGTTTCAGTTCACATCTCAAACAGACAGAAAATACTTGGCACTGTTTAACCAAGAGTATAGAGATGGCCTTTGCTTCATCTTCCTTTTCTGGCTTGCTTCAGCTGCTCTTTGGAGAGGTAACCCTGGCTTTAGAACCAATACCTAGATGTGCAATTGGAAAGCAAAGCCAGGATCCTTTTCTATGTCAACTTCATTACTTAACAGGAGTGATTGGAAGTGCTGGTGAGGGCAGGAATGTCTGTGCTCAGAGGCCTTGAGGTCCTGGACTCTGAGTCCAAAGGAACTAATAGTAAGTTTGGTTTATTAACTTTTACTGGTTTTAACATAGAGCATTTCTGCATGAAGCAGTTGCTGACAGTGTGGTTGAGAGGTTTAGGCACTGACTTATACCAATCTTAGCTTCAAATGCCACACCAGATCCCTTCTTTTTCTCCTCGGGAAGTGCAGTGTGTGTCTCAGTAGAGCACAATGGGCACTCACTGAAGTGAGTTGGACACTGAAATAGAATCTTTGCTCCCTTTTTTCCCTTCGTTCCTCAGGAGTACCATTCCTAGAAAAGATCTTCATGCAGACTTAGCTAGGAGCCCCTAACCCTGGAAATACTGCACTATGAGGCACTACACCGTTGGTAGCTAGTGTGTAAAACAGGATTGCCTGGTAGGTGCCCTGCTGCCTGTGTGAGCAGCAGCATCACCATTTCTCTTGTGTAGCTGCTTTCTACAACTGGCTTTGATGTGTTCATACCCCAAGCAGAAGGCTGTGAGTGGGTACCAGCCCTGCCTGCACTTGGTGTCCTTGCACAGTGGCACCCTGTAGGGCAGGGATGGATTTGCCACAGGAGATTAATGACTGTTCTTGCTATAGAAGACTTGTTTCTGTGGGACCCTGGTTATGTCCCTTGTATCAGAAATGCAGGGAAGAGAAGAATAAACCTGGGATGAGCAAGGTGACCGGATGTCTTCTCTTCCTTGCGCTGGGTGTTCTGTTCCAGCTCAGAGCATGGGGGGAGCAGAGCTTTTAGATGCTGGGACTGGGTTTGGACAGCCAGTGAGCCAACTCTGAACCTTCACACCACGGAATCCTCCACTCACCGGTGTGGGGAGGGAGAAAAGATGCTTAGGGAAATGCAGGTTTGTGGGACAAGGCTGCGCTTCGGGTTTTAGAAGCTTGCTCTTACGGACCAGCCATGGAGCTGATAGGGGGCTTTGACAAGGACTGTAGGGCCAGGCCATGGGGAATGGCTTTAACCTGCCAGAGGGGAGGCTGAGACAAGCTCTTGGGCAGAAGCTGTTCCCTGTGAGGGTGCTGAGCGCTGGCACAGGGTGCCCAGAGAAGCTGTGGCTGCCCCATGTCTGCAGTGCTCAAGGCCAGGTTGGACACAGGGGCTTGAAGCACCCTGCTCCAGTGGAAGGTGTCCCTGCCCATGTAGGGGTTGGACCCGGATGAGTTTTAAGGTCCCTTCAACCCATTCCATGATTCTATGGTAATAGTAGCTTTACATTAATGACACAAGCATTGTCTGTCTCTGGAAGCATCCTTGTAGGAGTGAGGGGCTGTGCCTTCTGCTGCTGCAGCTTCACCCCCTGCTCAGGTCTGGTACATGGCAGCGTGGTCCTTCGCTGCCCGCCCTCACCATACCCATGGTGCTGTGCTCATTGTGGTTCCATGGCCGTGTCACTTGGGGCCAGCCCTGTGGGCTCCGTGGGGAGCAGGAGCTGGGAATGGGGCTCGCAGTCAGTGTGCAAGCACCATTGTTTTGACACGGAGGCATATGGCACTGTCAGGGAGAGCAAAGGCAAGGAGCAGCAGCTGCTGCCAAGGCAGAGCAGGCAGCCAGGCCTGCACCGTGCCTGCTCCTGCATTCACTGCCAAGGGGAAGCGTGGCCGTGGCTGGGCGCTTGGAGCATGCACGCACTGGTGCTGAGCTGGGAGGGATGGACTGACCTTGGTGCTGTGGTGTCCCAGCCGTGGGCTCCCACCGCTGCTGCAGTGCAGGCTGAGTGTGCGTGGCAGCAGACAGCTCTCCCTGCTCCTCCTGTGTTCCTATAGGGACTGTCTCAATCCCCTGGCTCTCACCACCCACTGGTGTTCCCTTTGGTACCACTGTTGGACACAACCTCTTGGCCTGTCCTCCGCGCTGGGTCTGCTTGAGGTTGGGATGGAGAGGGGTCCTGAGGAGTGCTGAGCTGTGATCTTCACATCCTGGAGCAGAATGAGACCGAGGGATTTCTGTAGCTTCATTCTGCGTTGGTGACCTGAGTGGGTGATGGCATGGTTGGAGCGACATGGCACTGCTTTGGCCTTAGTACTCCTTAACTACCTGTTGAGGGATGTGCTTTTTCTAAGGTCAGCTTCTTTGATGCTTCCCTTGGGGTGGTTTGAGCCTCTCCATGCACACCCCATGGAGCTGCTGAAGCAGGGATGGGGAGGGTTCTGCCAGGCTGCAGCAGGGGCAGAACTGAGGGACTGAGACAGCCCTTGATACAAACAGCTCCATCTGCTTCTGCCTGCTGCAGGGATGGTGGCTCTTACCCTGGGGTGCCATAACTGCCACCCCACCCTTCTAACCAAGTTCTTACCCTGTTGTAGCATGAGCTGTTTGGATGGGGAGTGTTTTCCTTTGACCACTTCCAAGCCAAATGAGTATTCTGGGGGCCTGCAACTGCAGAGGACTGCAGATGGCAGATGTTGGCCCTTCTGGTCCTCCAGCTTGAGAGGAGTGCAGCCCTGCTGCTGGCTCCCCATCACCGCAGCTGGGTACCCCAGAACTTGTCCTTCAGGCCTGGGGATGGAGAGGGGCCACACGCACTACGAGTCCTCCCCTTGGTGCATGAGCAGAGGAAATGCTGCCTTGGATAAATTTCCATGTGACTTGGCAAAATGTATGTTTGTGTCATTTCTGCAAGAGCAGCAGCCTGCTCTGCTGCTTACACATCGCGGCAGTAATCGAGGTGCTTGAGTTATAGTGAAACTTATCTCATTTTACAGCTCCTACGGCGTTAACAGATGTACAGGCGTCTGATCCAATCATGCAGCAAGAGATTTTGGGGCCAGTTCTTCCAGTTTTGACAGTGTGGAAGCTAGGAGCAGCCATACATTTTACAAACAAGAGTAAACGACCCTTAGCAACATATGTCTGCACTGGCAGCTCCAATGTAACCATAAATAAGGAACCCTGCTAGGCAGGAATGTATCTGGGCTCTGCCTACAGTCAGTGTGGACAAAGCATCTGCCTTCCTCCCATTATATTAATGAGGTGCAGGCACTGGAATCCCTATGCTGTACGGCTGGATTTGCTGGGTGGGGACAAAGGACTTGGCAAAGCAAATGCTAATGCAGAGCAATGGAGGTTTATTTGATTTAAAGGCTCTTTTTCATTTTAGTGATGCTTTATTCCTGCTTGCTGTCTCGCCAGTTCTCTTGTGCATTACTGTAGGTGGCTCCAGGGTCATTGGCAGATGTAATCAAGTTGTTTTCTAGCTGCTGCCCCTAGCACTAGATCCTGTGCTCATGCAGTTAGAATCATAGAAAGGTCTTGGTTGAAAGGGACCTTACAGCTCCTCCAGCTCCAACCCCTGCCACGGGCAGGGACATCTTCCACTGGAGCAGGGTCCCTGTGTCCAACCTGGCCTTGAGCATTGCAGGGATGGGGCAGCCACAGCTTCTCTGGGCACCCTGTGCCAGCACTCAGCACCCTCACAGGGAAGAGCTCCTGCATAAGAGATCATGTAAAATCCTAATAGCTAATCTTAAAAGCACCAGGGTCACCCCAACACCACCGCTACAGCATCCTTGGATAGCATGGGAAAACTTCATGTTAAAGTGCAGGAGCTGAATTAATTTCTCCTTGCAATCAAAACAATACCAGCTTTGGTCTCAATACAGTACTGAGGTTTCTTCCCCCCAGCTGGAAAAAGAAATGCCATAACTTCATCCCGGAGCTGATTTATAAAGCATTCATGAAGAATTTATATTGCAAAGAATTTTATTCAATTAAACTTGAAAAGCCTCTGGATTCCTGAGGTTCAATTGTGATCACTGAGACAGAGCTATCATAAAGCTGGATGGCCTGTCTGGAGCAGGCACTGAGGAACTGTCTGATGTGACACTGCAGCTGACGGTACAGTCCCAAATCAAGAGCATTTGTCATGGGGATGTGTTGGAGGCTAAGGCTTGGGAAATGACTCGGTGAAAAATGTGCATTAATAGCCATGAATACCTGTTTAAAAGAAGAGGGTGAGTGATGAGGCAGTGATGTCTGTTAGTGCTGGGCATTCTCCACTCTGACCCCACGCTGATTAAAAAGTTAACACAAAAGCCAGAGACTCTTTGGGGAAGCAAAGCTTAAGGTTGTTTCTACTGAAGTAATTGAACAGAGGAACTGCGTGATTGATGCGGAAGCTCCCACCACTGAAAGCAGCACCCTGAGAGCAGGACAAGAGCTCTCAAGGTGTGGGATCCACCAACAGAGGTAGCACCAAGCTCCTGCTACTCCTCACACCTCCTGCATCTGCAAACTTGTGCAGTCCATAAGGACAGGAGCTCAAATGGACCAAGGACTCTGCTCCTTCTGCTGGTACCTGCAGCCAGAGCAGAGGATGTGACCAAACTCAGAGGGGTCTGTGTGTTCAAAGGGGTAGCTCCACATAGAGTAAACCCCAAGTACCTCCACAGAGCCTGACTGCACATCACCTGCAGGGTTTGTCCCTTCCTCCTTTAGTCCCTCCATCCTGCGCGGGCCCTGCTCCTGGCAGAGGATGCACTGGACTGTCAGCACAGAGATTCTTCATGTGCATGCAGAGAGGATGCCAGAGCCAGGGGATTCTTGGTGCATTCCTGGAAATCCACACAGCTCAGCTTCAGCCGGGGCTGACGGATTGAAAGCAGCTTAAAGAAGAAAAGCACGCTGGGCTCACTACTGAAGTGTGAGTTAAGGGCCCTCTGGTACAAGTAAATTCACATTTATTACTTCAAAGCTTGTGGGCAGAATCACTGAATCTCCACCCAGCTGCTGTTCTGCACGAGCATCATGACTTGCAAAGAGAAGCTGATTGTCTTCTCCTCTTCATTCCTCAGCATCCTCTCAAAGCCCTTCCACAGCACCTGCACTGCCAGGGCAAGGGGGACTTCTCTGGGATCAGCTTCAACTCCAACGCAGGGCAAAGACCAGAGTGTTGTACAAAGGGTACCTGGACGAGGCCCAGTGAATAGAGCATGTTCTGCACCATACTAAGAACAATTCCTAATTAAGCTGGAAGTTCTTGTCGGCTCACATTTCCAATCCAGGCTTGTTCTCTTTCCCTTCCTTGATGGGGGAAAGCAGTCTGCTGGGTTTAGCTTCCCATAATCAAGGAAATCCAGCTCCCAGTTACAGCTCAGGCTTTATATATATTTTCTCTTCCTTCCCTTCCTTCATTGCAGCGTAACGTGCCAGAACAAAGAGGTAGTCACTCAGTCTGGAAAGCAAGGGGAAAAGCATTGAAAGCACTTCCCACATCAGGCATGTTTGTCTCCAGCAACGCACAACTACACTCAAAGCACATCTGGCTACAGCAAAGCACATCTGGTTACAGCATAAGGACTGCAGGTAAAGGGACCACAGAGAAGTGATTTCCACAATAGCCTTCTGAAAGCTGAGTGCTCCCTCAGCACCACTGCAGCAGCTGCAAACAGGCCTTGCAAGAACACTCTGAACTTCAACGATCTTATCCTGTAAGTGAGGCTTCTTGAGAGGTTAAAGCCTGCAGGTTTAGCCCAAGGCTAAGGGCACAAGCCCAGGCAGGATTCCAGAGTACAGAGTAAAAGTTTGGGGGTTTTTGTTACCTGTTTAAGTATTTGGCCACGTTTGGATCCACTTCTCCTGCTTGTACCAAAGGAACCACGCTAGCAAAGGAGAAGAAAGCTGAATGTATTTAACCTTGGAGCTCTGCCTGCACAAAGGACTGCATATGCTGGAGCACCCTCCCAGCCCAGCCTCACCTGGAGTCCCCATTCTAACTCCCTACAGGCTCTTTGCTTCCCCAAGAGGACTCACTGGGCTAAATGATGCAAGTGCTTTTTGTAACTGCTCTGGAGGGCTGCAGCTCCACTCTACCAAAGGATGCTCATCAGTGGGCATTGCTGAACAACAGCGAGCAGTTTGCAGGGTAATCATCTTTTTCTGCATGTAAACAGGGGCCCTTCTGTCAAGCGAACAGCCCTGTTCCTGCCTCCTGGCTGCTACACAGCCCTTTCTGGCTTGCTTTTGACAGAACACTGACTGTGATGTTGAGTTTTCTTCTATGGACCTTACCAGGGGAGTTTGCATCTCCAACAGTTAAGTGGGACAAGGAAGGGGTGAGCAGTAACATCTCAAGCCACCAAAAGCTTCCCTGGATCCCACACCTGCCAGTGTCCCAAACTACCCTTAGCAAATCAGACACGAGCATCACAAATAGCTGCATCTCAGCATAAACCTGTCTGGTCTTCCTGAAGTCTTTAGCTCAGGTGACCCAGTTCGGGGGAGGGAAGAGACTTCCTTTTTGTTGCCTGCACTCCTGGAATCTGGCTAATACAAACACACAAAGCTTAACTCAAGCTCCAGCTGAGTGCAGTACAGCTGATGGCTCCGACTGCAACGATTTGCTTTCATTGCAGCATTCTGATCAGCTTTTATCCATTTTATACTGTTACGCTACAGTTAACACTCACCACCTTTCAGCTCTGCGGCAGACAGCTCGGGAGAAGTGGAGGGCAGCACTGCTTTTACCTCCTGACTGAAACAACAATGCAACAGCACATCAGCGTCTGCAACAAGTACTGTCATCCACCTTGCTGTGGAACTGCAGCAAAGCTCATCACACCTCACGCACACCACTGGACCCTGTCATATGGGCAGGCAACTGGGAGAGATACTGCATGCAGGGTGTGGACACTTAACCAGGACCTTGTCTTTGCTTTACTTTTGGTATTTGTCCATGCAAATAGCAGCCTTACAACCCGTTTTCTCACAGCAAGTGATAAAGCGGATTTGCCCTAACAACACAAACCCTCTCCAGTTGGTAAGAGGCATAAGCAGTACCTGCTGGTACCTACCGGCAAGATGAAAGTTCTGAGTGGAGGAAGCTGCTCTGAGTAGTTGTCAATCCACTGCTCCAGCTCCAGAACTGGTTTCTCACTGAAAGATGTTCGTTCTACAGAGGGAAAAGAAGAATCAGCTAAAAGAAATGCAGAAATTATTCAGACTACAGACAGAGCTCTGCTCTCATGGTTCTTGGATCAGTAAGTGCCAAGAAGGCATCCCAAAATCCTGTTCTAGATGAGGACTTCAGTCACCCAGACACTGCAGAACAGCTCCACCTCCCAGGTACCAGACCTGCCTCCCCAGCACCAGCCCAGGGCAGCTGTCATTCAAGACCTGTTATCCCAGGATAAATGTGGGACTTACTTAAGTGAGCCTCCCTGGCTGAGGAGAGCGGCGTGGCGATGTTGGAGCCCACATCCTGCAGCATGCACTGGACCTGGATATGGCAATCAGGACAGACATGAGAAGTGCTCTCATTAACCAGCCTTTGATGCTGTGGTACAACTGCAGCGAGCTCTGGGAGGAGACAGCAGGGTGTGCTGATTAAAGGAGATCCTACCCTTGTTGTTCATCATCCCGCAGCCCACTGGCAGGGGGGGATCAGGTAAGTGCTCCCTAATTGCTTTATGAGAAGCCAGATTAGCACATGGAATTGTTTTCACTGGCATATTAAACCACACAGGCTGACTGCAGAAAGCAGACTGAGGAGCATCCACATTAATCCCCCCTTTGCTAGTAGGACACTGAGCTATAACCTCTGAAGAAAGGCAGTGACAAAGGGCTGCAGACAACTGGCTCCATGTCATGTCTGCTTCCATGAGGGACATCTCTCCATGGATCCGGATACCTCTGAGGCAGGCTGGTGAGGCTTTCTAACATCTCTGATTAGCTCCTTCTGCATTCGTGTGCACAGCAAAGCTGATCAGCAGAACTCATGTGGTTACTTTGCCCTAATCTCAAATCTGAGATCTGACACCAAGGCTTGTGTCCTTAACTGTGTCCAGTAACAGGTCTGGATAAACCTAGAGATACTTTTGGCCAAAACTCATCACTTCATCTACCAGTTTCCTGCTTGGTTAAAGAAATGTATTTCTTAGCAAGCAATCAAGGGGCAGAGTCTTCAGAATTCATTCATTTCAGTACCAGGTTAATTAAATCCCTGTGTGTGTCAGTGGAAGCACTGTGTCTAGAGTTAAAAGTGTTTAAGGCTGTGTTTCAATAGCACTGATGCAGTGACTGCGCTGGGTGAGGGTTATCATTAATACTCACTTTGTGAAGCTGCTCAACAAATGTGTGGCCCTTTTCACTGCTAAATTCCCCAGCAAGCCTAGGTTGAAAAACAGAGTTAGCTGGAGATGGAAAAACAGCCACAACTGTGGGCAGATGTAAGGCAGAAGCGCATTCCTGCAATGCTGAAGGCCAGGCTGGACACAGGGGCTTGGAGCACCCTGCTCTATGGAAGGTGTCCTGGCCCAGGGCTGGGGTTGGAACTGAATGAGCTTTAAGGTCCCTTCACCCCAAAGCAGGCTATGATTCCATTTGACACTCCTGGCTGTTTGTCAGTGCAACCCTCCCGAGAGCTTTGGCTCCCAGCCTATCTCTTTCCTTGCAGTGGGGCTGGGAGAGCAGCTCTGAAGGGGCGAGGATGTCCCAGAGACCCCACGGCAGGGGAACGATGCTGCTGGGCCCTTCTGCATGTGGCGGGCCCGGCTCTGGAGCTCCCTGCACCCGGGCAGCGGCTCTTGGGGCATGGGTTACCCGATGGCCGAGCTCAGCTCATCCGTGGCTCCCAGAGCTTCGAAGATCCGGTCGCCCTTCGGCCGCCGCTCCCCGGTGAAGGTGCTGGAGAAGCCTTTGGGAAAGGCCCGGGGGAGGCGCTCAGAGGCCGCGCCTCGCTGCGTGTCCCCCGCCGCCTCCCCCGAGCGCTACCTTTGTCTCCCGTCTTCGTGTAGATCTTAGGGGCCCGCTCGCTGGGAGGGCCGCGGTCGGAGCTGCGGAGGAAGAGGCCATGAGCGGCGGCCCAGGCCCGGCCCCACCGCCCCGCGGTCCCCAGCGCTCACCTTCCCGCCCCGCTCCTTTGCCGCCGGCTCGCAGCCACCGCTGCCCACCGCAGGGCCCGTCCCGGTGCCGCCGTCCACCGGAGCATCCCTCCAGGCCACCGTAGCCACCGTCCCTCCCCGCTACCACGCGTGCTGTCACCCCAGCGCCGCGCCACTGCGAGCTGCGCCTTTCCGATTGGCCAGCGTGAAGCCCCGCCCCCGAACCAACCGCGGCTATTGGTTGGAAAGCAAGGAGGGCGGGGCAGAGCGCGGTTCCTATTGGCCAGCGTAGCTGTCAGTCGGTGCGGAGCAGTCGGGCCGGGGTTCCTGAGGTACCGGGTCCCGCCGCGGGAGATGTGGGAGCGGGGCCTGGTGGTGTCGGCGCCGGGGAAGGCGATCCTGCACGGGGAGCACGCCGTGGTGCACGGCAAGGTAAGGGCCCCGCCGCCGCCGGGGCTCCGGGGCTGCCCTCGCCTCACCTGACCGCTTCTCCCCGCCCGCAGGTGGCTTTGGCCGTGGCGCTGGACCTGAGGACCTTCCTCCGCCTGCGGCCCTGCGGGGAGCGCGGGGTCTGCGTCCGCCTGCCCGGGGTCGGCGTCGTGAGGAGCTGGGACGTCCCCAGCCTCCAGGCCCTGAGGAGGGGCTTTGCAGGCAAGTGCTGCCCCGGGGGTCGTGTGGGGCGCTGGGTCCTGCCCGGGACCCCCATCCATGCGGGGACCCTGTGCTGGGTCTCGTCCCCTCAGTGTGTGTTTAACGTGTCCCTGCACACTTCTGGCGCAGGCACCCGTGCTCTGTGCCTCTTGTGACCTCCTTCATGCTCTGGTTCCTGCGAGCGGCCCTCGCTGCGGCTGTGTCCTCCCGTGTCAGTTCCCAGGGGCTTGTGCTGCTGCAGCTCAGGCAGATAGGGTTCACATCCAGGATGAGCACCCAAAATGGGGTCTCTCTGAAGCCCATCTGAGACGAGGGCTCCTGGGGAAGGCAGGATATGGAGCCTGTTTTCCTGCCTCTATGCCCCATGGCAGCTCTCACTGGAGCACCCTGTGCTAAGAGGGAGCCCCTGGCTGCTGGCTGTGCCGTTTGCACCCAGGGACCTGGCATTAACTCCCGGGATCGTGCATTTCCTTAGCAAAAGGCAGAGCAGGCTCTGACAACTCAGAGCACTGGTAGCAACCTCTCAGCTCTGACCAAAAGCTCTCTGACACTGGTGCCTGCTCCTGGCTCTTTGGAGTCCAGCCTCGTGTGAAGCACACTGGAATATCCATGTTCTGTAAGGAAGAGTTTGGGGTTTGCCAGGTTCTTTGTAATGATGGATGGATGCACTGGGAAGTGCTGGCAAGGGGGCAGTTGCTGTAGTGCGGGTGGGGGGTGTTGAAAGAGGGAGGTTGTGCTTTTTGTTTTATCATAAACCCTCAGGTGGAAGGTTTCTGGGTGAAATCCGAAACGGACTCAGTCTGTTTCAGCCTGTTATAACAGGAGATGTTGAAGTTTAACCATTCCTGGCTCTCTGAGTGTTTCAATTCTCCCCTCTTGCTTCCGTAGCTGACTTTGATGAATCAAAGTCCCCCAGTACAGAGCAGCTGGATGCACTGAAAGAGTTTGCTGGAATTGCTGCCGGAGCCTCGGCTCCCGAGAGCCTTGCCACTCTTGCCTTCCTTTACATGTACCTGGCTATTTCGGCTAAGCATGGGTAAGGCTGCCTTCCTGCCCCAAATCAGCATCCGTCTTCAGCGTTCATTGTTAATTGCTTCTTCAAGGCTATGGGGAGAAACCAACCCTTTGAGACAGCATCTCGCTTCATTTGGGTTCTGAGCACCTCAGGTGATGCTCTTCAGTGCTGACCTCTATGGAGGGTAGGGTGGCCCAAGCACCTGCTCTCATTTAGGCGTCAGGCTTTGAGGTGCTTAAGTTGGAGCAGTTAATCCCAGCCTTCCTGCAGTCGACAGCAGCAGGCAGCTCAGTTCATCCTGCCTTAGAATGCTGGACACGAGCTGTGGATTTCATGTCTGATCCCTCCCATGGGCTGAATCTCCCTAAAAACGAGAACTGGGGGTCCCTGCAGCTCAGGGCTGTGCCAGTTTCTAACCTTGACTGACACTTGATACCAGAATGTGTTACTGCACAGCTTAAACTGAATCAGAACCTCACCTCAGTATTCATAGCAAAGGAATCAAAGGTTAAAGACTGTGATGTGTAGCTGCATTGTGGTTTGCTTCACAGCCTCGGAGTTGTGTGGTGAGGGCACTGGGGCTGTTGTCAGCCTGCTCTGAAACCATCAGTTCATAGTTCATGTCACTCACCAGCCATGGAAAGCTCCTGGGTTTGATGTTAGGGTCTGTAGCACACCCCAGATGGGTTCAGTGGAGAAAAAGGGCAGGGGGACACAGATATGTGCTTGTTGCTCCAGTGGGATGGAACTGCAATGATGGACTTGGAGTATTTATGCTTTATTTAGAAATACATTTAAAATCATGTTTACAGTAGTCTTTGAAGGGTCTCTTTATGGTGCTGCTCAAGTATTTAGTTACCAAGTGCCCTGCTAGCAGCTTGACAAGCTGTGCTAATCACAGATCCAATTCAGGGGGACTTTGTTCTAGCACAATGGCTTAGCAAGGCCCCTCAGCTGTGCTAACTGAGCACTCCTGAAGCCCCAGTGTGCTGATGCTTATGCTGGTGTTGTCATTTTTCAACCAGCTTTCCCTGTGATCAGTCCTAATTGCTGTATTTTCCCTTGTAAATGTTGTCTCAAGATGGATTTCAGGGTCCTTGTGTTGCATCCTCTGCTTGTGTTTCAGAGATGTTCCCAGCGTGGACATACTGGTGTGGTCAGAGCTGCCCGCAGGAGCTGGGCTGGGTTCCAGTGCTGCCTACGCCGTCTGCTTGGCAGCGGCCCTGCTGACTGTGTGTGGAGCCATCTCCTGCCCTCTGAAGGAGGGAGAGCCCACAGCCAGGTAACACATCCCATCACCCTCCCTGCTTCAGGTGCAGGGCCCGGGGTGGCTCTGCTCTCTGTGCCCCTCTGTGTCCCTCTGTGTCCTTTTACCCCCCCAAATTTTGGCTCTGGCACCTTTCTTGCTCTCTGGCCGAGTCCTGAGCTGTGGCTGTGGCTGCAGCAGTGGCACCCTGAGCCCAGCTCCTTTGCCTTCCTCTCCTGTTGCTGCTCTGTGTGCATGGCAGCAGAGATGTGCCCTGTCCCAGGGCTGTGACCTGGGAATCATGAGTTTATAATTCACATCTGATAAAAGCAGCTGGATGCAGAGACTCTGTGCATCTTGCACCATTTCCTCTAGTGCAGGGTACATGGGCTTTCCTTAAGGAAACCCAGCTTTATTTTGCCAAGCAAATAAAACACACGCTTTAAATGGTGAATTTGTTTCCTCTCTGTTCCTGAGCATCTTCCTGGCTTTGATTTAAGCCCTCAGGGAGTCAAAGATCCTTTCTGGTTTCCCTGCATTTTCACGAGTGTTTCTCTGCACGTGGTACACATCCCCTCATCTCCTGCCCGAGTTTCCCCCTTATCAGCACCTGGTGAAAGGCAGCTTTTTTCCTCCTGCCTTTGGGTTGCTTCCCCTTGGAGTTGGGCCTTGCCAGACTGGTTTGCTGTGCTGTGTATGTCTGTTTAAAGATGCATATCACAGCTGGAGCTCAGCCACCTCTATTGTGCGCTCCCCCTGCCAGGGTTGGCTTCAGTGGGCTTTGTATGGGGCTGAAAGTGAGACAGGGAAGAAGGGGTGAGACAGTGAAGAGAGAGTGACTGTGTTCTGCTTCAAACCCGAGTTTGCTCCTAACCCAGAAACCCTTTCTTGGAGCAGAGCAGTTTGTGCTCAGGCAGCTCTCCCCCAGCCACAGGCTTGAGGGGTGAAAGGCCAGTCCCGAGGCGAGCAGCATGGATGCCTTCATTCCCTGCTCCCACTCCTGAGCTGCAGATTGAATGCAGCGTGGCTTTCCCCCTCCCCCTGGCACGCAGAGGGGTAAGTGAGAGATGAGAGTGTCAGACTTCAGAAGGTTTTTGCTTAACGTGGCAAGAAAAGAACAGCGTGATATAATGACTCCTGCGTGGAGAAGAATCACAGCCTCTCAGAGAGGATTAAAAACAAGTGGTTTACAGCAAACTGCGCTTCTATTTTGAGTAGCGGCGGCGTGAGCTGCTTTGCTGAATGCTTTGCAGATTAAATATTGGCAAGAGAAATGAAAGGTGTGTGGAGATGGATAAAGACGTTCAGCTGAGGCCTGGCGAAGAGGGGAGTTGGAGGGAACAGTTTCCTTGTAGCAGGTGGCTTGCAGAACTTCAGTGCTGCTCTCATTATTTCATGTAAGAATGATGCTTTTCCAAAAGCTATGGCTGTGCCTCTGTTCATCATTTGGTACCTGCTCTGCGCCCTGTGTTCCAAAAACCTGTTGAATGCACGTTCTTGCTGCAGCGAACACCAGCTCCGACCTGTGCAGAGCATCGCTGGTGCTGGGCTTTCTGATAGCATCAGGGCATTTGAACGGGGACCTGGAGCATGTGCTGTGTGTCAGTGGTGCAGGGAGGGTCAGAGAGGAGCAATTGTGAGCCTGTGTGAGCCTAAGTGCATTACAGGAGGGGGCAAGCTGGGGGTGCTGAGCTTCCATTGGGGCACCCGGGTTTGAGCCTGTGGAGTTGAGTGGGTTTGAACTGGACTGGCGAGCTGTGAAGGTGGTGATGTGGGTGCCTGCCCTGAGGGCCCAGAGAAGCGGGTAGTGAAGGGTGCTGGGGGAGGAATCACTGCATTGCATTGCAGTGGATTTGAAGCCAGTAACTGGCAGCTCTGCGTTTGCTTTTTGTGGTGCTGCATTCCATTAATTAGTATGTGCAGGCAGGATCCTTGCTGAGTCTGACCCAGCACCGAACTCTGTGCCACCGTTTGAACTCCCAAAGCACTTAACCAATTGATGGGACTGCTTTTAAGAGGCCAGAAAGAGCTGCTTTTGTGGTGTTAGCATAACACCTTCTGGATCTGCATTTGGTTCCCTTCTAAGTGCTAGCACCCAGTGCAGCTGAAGTGTTAGGAGTTAATCCCTGAAAATCAAAGTCTTTGCTGGAGATGCTGTAGTTAAAACTGCTTTACTTTTTGACCCAATTTGTGCGACAGCTGAGCAGCTGGCAATTAGAGGCATGTGTGAAATGCAACTTTTACTACTCTCTTCTCCCATCACACCTTCTGTGGCTATAAATACACCGTCCTGCCTGGTGGTGAGCAGGATCTCAGGCCGGGATGTGGGGATGTGTGGAAACACGCAGTGTCAGGGAGGTGGGGATGGGTCTGGACTTGCATTCAGTTAAATCTGATCCTCACTTGAGCCAGGGCTTGCATCTTCTCCCTGAATCTGCTCCCTCCTTCAGTGCTGGCCTGCAGTGGAAGCACTGGATGGTGGTTGTGCCCTTTGTGCTGGCACTGTCATGGAGCAGCACCAGTTCCCCTGGTCGGGGAATGCCCACTCTCTGCTGCAGTGCAGGGGCTCCCCACAGCCGTGCTGCGTATGGTTCTTGCTGCTTTTGTATCCCCTGCAGCCCCTTGTTTCTCGTGGTCACTTAGCACAAGCTGGTTTTGACTGTGTTTTGGAGCCATTTTCTTGCCTTTCAGGTGGACTGAAGAAGAACTGGCTTTGATTAACCACTGGGCCTTCCAAGGGGAGCGGGTGATCCATGGCAACCCCTCGGGGGTGGATAATGCTGTTGGTACCTGGGGTATGTGTGTGTTTGCTGCTCCCCAGCACTGGAAATGGAGGCTGAGGGGTGGTGGGGCACCAGATGCGTTTCCATTCAATGCTGCAGGGTGCGCATCAGCAGACAGTCAGGCTTGGTTGGGATTGCTGCAGGGACACTGAATGCAGCGGTTGCTTTACTGTGCTGAGGTACAGCAAAGGCACCAGAAACTCCCAAGTTCAGGTCCCTCTTTTGACCTGAGTAGAGGGAATCCTCCCCTCAGTGAGCTGGGACCGGCTGGCTGCAGTAACACCAGGGGTCTGCATCCCCCAGGCAAGTGCCATGGGCAGAGGCCCTGCTGCAAATAACTGATACTTAAACATCCTGGTGTGAACAAAGAGCCCTAATCCTGGCCCAGGGATAATGCAGTCAGACAGCTGTCCGCTAGTTTCAATTAGCAGAGACTTCCAAGGGGTTTGGAAGTGTCCTTGGAGACTTTTCATAATCTTTCTAATGAGACCTAATTGCAGAGCCTCTGGAAAAGTAGGAGCAAAGTGAGACATTCCTTCTGGACAAGGAAATTCCATGCTGAAGGATGGCTGCTGACCTGAGTGCGCACATTCAGTCCAGTTTGAAGCCTCCATCCTTGGCTCTGCCCCGTGGCATCTCTGCTTCGGGGTTGTTTGGGGTTTATTTAGTGAAGATTCAATGCTGGCCAAGCTCTGCCTTTTGAAGTCTTTCATATGGTCCCAGTGCAGAGCAAAGGGAAAGCCATCGGGTTAACTGTGGCTGGGCAGACCCCCTCATTAAGTCACCAGGGTTAGGCAGATTCATGCTGCCTGAGAACATGGTTCATTTAGCTGGTGTTCTTTGCAATTACTGTCATGTGCTCTGGGTGAGGTTCTGAAGATGAAAGCCCTTCTGTCTCTTCACTACTGTTATCTCTCAGACAATGCATGTATTTTACTTTAGGTGGAGCCCTGAGATACCAATCAGGAAAAATCACACCATTAAAGAGGTAATATTAGAGCTTAAAAATAGCACTTACAGACGATGGGTGGAATATGTCTAAGAGGCTTGGGTGGATGTTGGGAGGGTAGGAGATTGATGGGCAATTCCTAACAGAATGATGCTAGGGCTTTGGAGCCAGATTTTGCCCTGGGTGTGGGTAACTTGAGTGTTGTCTTGGTTTGGGGTGGATGGGAGCAATGAGGTGTTTGGTCATTATCTGACATGAGATGAGCACAGTGCAAAGGATCAATATTCATTTCATGGCATTATGGGCAGCAGGAATGAATCCGCTCCTGGCAGCAAATGACATTGTGGGGAAGGGGAACTTCTTGCCTACCTGGTGGTAGGATGGTGGGGAAGGCGAAAGCAAGCTGCAGAGACAAATCCAGGTCCTGCCTGTTTCCTCTGCCTCCTGCCAATGAGGTATAATCTGCCTCCATTAAAATCTTTCACAGTGCATGAAATTGCTCTATTAACAGTTAATGGCCAGTGCTAGCTAGTCTCTGAGATGGTATTTCAAAGGGAAAACTTTGCTTGAAGAACATGGATTTCAGTAAATACCTTACAGTCCTATTTATAGCACTGCTCTGGTCATTCCTTGTATCTGAGAGGAGCAAGCCTGAGCCCAGCCAGCACTTAGGCACCTGCTTAACTTTTTGTAGTGGGACTCCTTATCGTGGGTCTCGTGCTCAAGCAGGCCTTTTGAGGCAGAGCAGGCTGAGCTGGAGGTGTCTGGGCCTTGGCAGCTGGTAGGGGCAGTGAAGGGAAGAGGCAAGGAGATGGTTTTGTTGTTTCAGGGTGCCGATGCTGAACATCTTGCTGACCAACACAAAAGTCCCTCGGAGCACCAAGGTCCTGGTGGCTGGTGTCAAGGAGAAGATCCTGCAGGTGTGGTTGTGTGGGGATGGAGCTGTTTGCCCTGCAGGGTGGGGAGAGAACCCACATGAGCTCAGATCTCCTTGTGTGGGACTGCAGGGCTCACAGGGAGGCCCTTCTTGTGGTCACTGCCTTCCTGTCTGATCCTAGCTAAGGCCAAGATGCACTGGGGATGAGGGTTCAGCTCCCCTTCACCTTTCTCCAGCATTAACAGGGCTTGCCTGTTGCACCCATGAAAGGAATAGTTCCTTTGGCCTGTTTCCCCCCTCTTTCCCCATTTTCTGCAGTTGGGAGCAGCCCACCTTTGCCATGCTCTGCAGGGGGTTCTTCTGTGAATGAGTAGCCCCAAAGGGGGTGAGGAATTGTCCAACTCAAAGACACTGGCTCTGATTTCATCACAGTGGTATGAGATTAGTGAGCAGTCTCCTTACATCTTGCCTTCCCCCTTCTCAGTTCCCTGCTATAATGAACCCGGTGCTGGACTCCATCGATGCAATTTCTCAGGAGTGCCAAAGTGTTCTGGAAGCGATGCCTGCAAATCCATCACCAGAGTATTACCCTGTGCTGGAGGTAAGGGGCTCGTTCGCCAGTGTTTGTAGACACGGTTACTGTTGAACATCAAAATGTCATTTAAAGAGCATTAGGATGAAGAAAAAATTTGATAGCAGGAAATGTTCAATTCTGAGTGAAACCGTGGTCTGTGCGTGCTGCTTTTAATGCCCTTCCTGGAGCCAAGGGACGGAAACACTGCTCTTGTGTTTCCAGAGCTGTGCACAGGCAGGGAGGGAGTGGGTCTGGTGCTTCGTGGAGCTGTAGCTCTGGAGGTTTTGTTTCCTTTTGCTAAGATACGGAGTGATTCAGGCAGGGATGCTGCCTCCCTGCACCGTGGACCGGCCACGCTCCTTCTAGCAGTCGCTGCCTATGAAGCAGCTCCTTTGTCACTGCCAGGGCTGGGGTGAGGAGCAGAGCCCAGCAGCCACTGGTTTGCAATGGGTTGGTTATGAGCCAGCTCTCTTTGCTCTGCGCTCATCCTGGCTCCAGAGAATAACAGAGTTGTGCCCAGAGCTGCCCTGACATTGATGCATGAGGTGCATACCAAGATCTGTGTTTGTCTTGGCTTTGTTCGGAGCAGGAGAGGCTGCTGCGGTGGGGGGAGATGAGGTTCTGAGTGCAAGAAGCAGGTTTTGCAGTGCTGAGAGCACTGATTCATACAGCCATGGGGTGAGGACGTGTGGCAGTGGCCCAGCTGAGGCAAACCTGGCCTGGCCATGGGTGCCAAGTGACTTGGATGGTCAAGAACCATTTGGTACCAGCAGTGCAGTTCCTTGTTGGTGTCTGGATCCCTTCCGTCGGCTCTTCTTTGAGAACCTCTGCTTGTCCTTGCTCTTGCTGGTCAGTTATCCCCTCCATAGCTTTGAGCATGGTCCAGAGGCACAGGGGAGGGCTCTGGAGTGGGGCAGAGCTGCTGCCCCAGCTCTGCACAGCAGCATAGGGCTGCCCTGTTGGCAGAGGGTGGGTACAGCCTTCTCCCTGCTTCATTCTGCATTGCACCTCACTGCAGGTGGGTGGGCTGCTGCTGGGACTGCAGGAAGCATGGGAGAGTCTCCCATGGGGCCCATAGCAAAGTCCTTCTGATCCCTTTGCACCAAGGGGGTGCTGGGTTTCAGTACCCATCGCTATGGGCTGACCCTAATGAGGGCTAAAGGAGTCTGCAGCAGAACTTCAGACAACTCTTCAGCACCTTAATTCCATATTGCTCAGGTTGTTAGAAGTGCTGGGGACAGGGAAGGGCTAATTTGAAGTGTGCTTTGAGATCCTCACATGAAAGATACCAAAGCAGCCATGTTTATGATGCCCTGGAAACAGCCCTGCGGTGAGCAGGTTTCTGTCTTGAATGTGTTGTTTTGTCTTGTGCTTGAAGAGCCCGCAGAGGCACAGTTGATTATATGCAGCATCTATCTATATATATTGGGCTGTTTCTGCAGCGTGTGCTTGTGGACAGCATTGTATCTGAGCCATTGAACTAGTCTACTGTGTCATAAGCTGTCGTCTGATTCCTGGCAGGTTTTGGATCAGGAGATGACAGGTGTCTGGGATCATCACAGGCAGAGCTGTGCCCTCACTCAGGCATATAAAGAGAGCTCTGGATGGACGTCTGTCCAGCCTGGCACAGAGCTGGATAGATGCACTCTGCATGCCTCTGGCTAATTCAGCTCCCTGTGTTGGAGCAGTGCAGAAATGCTCTGGTGGGGGCAGAGGGATTGTTTCTGTGTTGTCCTCTCCAGTGTGGTGTGGAGCTGAGGGAGGTGACGTGACAGATGCCTGTCACTCTGTAGCATGGCTCCCACTGCTCCCAGTGTGCAGCTCACTGCAGGCAAGGGAGTGCTTGGTGGCATCATTCAGAGGAGGGAGCACAGGGTCCCTGTTGAGAAGCCTCTGGAGCTGGTGCTGGCTCCCTGCTTGTGACACCCTATGGAACAGTGATGGGAACAGCCACCAGTGCCAGGGAAATGATGGAATTGATGTCAGACCAGTGTTACTGAGACTGAGCATCCTCCACTGCTGGTGCCAATGAGCTGGAAGGCACTTGCAGGGCTTGGGGGCCTGGAGTTAGGTTTGCTCCTAGTGTGGGCCAAGCCCTTCCCTCTGTTCCTTGATTCCTCTGGTACTGGGAGGAAAGAAGCTGGGCAGCTCTGCTTGGAGGGTGGCCTCTCTTGGAGGGTGGTTTGTGCTGCTCTTCCCCTGAAGCAAAGACCCTCTCGACCCCACTTGAGCTGAGTGCCACATTCCCAGCGTGGTGCTGGTGGAGGCCCCTTGGCTCAGAGCCCATGAGGATGGGGAAGCTGCCCAATGCAAACACAGGGACGTAACTCCTGTGTCGCCTCTCCGGCGATGCTGTTTCTGACTTGGCTGTGTCAGAAGCCCCCTGGATGCAGCTATGCTGGATGGATTGCAGAGCAGGGCAGGGTGACAGCCAGGAATGAGGGATGCTGGCTTAGTGCCCTTCCCACAGCCAGCGAGGGGCTTGCACTGCCTCCTGCTCAACACTCATGTGACAGGAGAGAGGTGAAGCCATCAGGAGGCACTGGGGGGCTCTGATTTAGTGCCTGAGATAAATACCCGCTGGCAGCGTGCAGTGAGGGTTTCTCAGGAGGTCCAAGAGCTGTTGTAGCATTGCCACTGTGATGGGCAGCAGCGGCAGCACAAGTTGTGAGGGGGACAGGGACAGATGAGCAGCCCAAGGTTCAGACTGCAGCTTTGACTTTCCTGCCCAGAGCTGCTGGACCTTGAGAGATGCTGGTGGCCAACTCTGCAGAAATGAGGTGGCCATGTAGAGGGATGGAAGGGAGCCTCTGTCGTGATGCTCATCTCGTGTGTGTGGTTGCTTTTAGGAACTCTTTGATATAAACCAGCACCATTTAAATGTGATGGGGGCCGGCCATCCCTCCCTGGACCGGCTGTGCCGGGTGACAGCATCGCATGGGCTGCACAGCAAGCTGACTGGGGCTGGTGGCGGTGGCTGTGGCATCACCCTGCTGAGACCAGGTCAGTAAATCCCTGCCCCTGCTCTCCCTGGGCTTCCTGCCCCGCTTCCACAGAGCCCTGCCAGCGGGTCAGGTTTGGAAGCAGAGGGGTAGATGCATGTGGTGGGATGTGAAGCCATGTCACAAGTGTGGGATGGTGCCTGATGGTGTGGTTTGTGCTGTTTCATACAGGGACCATTCAGTGCCTTCATTTACATGTGTCAGGTCTTCAGGGCACGAGCCCTGTGCCAGGGAGCACGTGCTTAACCATGTGATGGCCTGTTTGGTCTCTCCACTGTGGCCTCAATCACTAACTGCCTGCTCTTGCCTTCCTCTTGGCAGCCACCTCCCCGCTGGCCGTGGAAGCAGCCAAGCAAGACTTATGTGCCTGTGGATTTGAATGCTGGGAGACCAGTATCGGGGCCCCTGGGGTGACCCTGCACTCCTCCTCCTCTTTAAACGCCCAAGTGCTGCACGCGCTCACCCAGAGCTAAGCTGCTGCCTCTGGCAAGACTTGAGCTCTTGGCACCCTGTCCCGGGAGCTCCCCGAGCCCCAATGCCTGGAAACTTCTCTGCTGAGGACCTCTAGATGCAGGTGTGGGGCCTGATGCTACCGGGAGTGGGGGCTGCCATAAGGACCTGGGAGCAGCAGGGTGTGCGTTTGATCCAGGCTCTCAATCCTGTTTTGAATTGCCTTGCTCCACTGCTGTGCTAATCCCAAGGGGCAGCAGGAGAGGGGCTTGGCTGGAATCCAGCACGGATAATGACACTTTGCTTGGTTCTGCTGCTTCAGATGCATGTGGTGTTTCTTCCCTTCTCCCCTGGCGTCAGGCAGTGGAGGTTGGCAAGGTGGATGTGCAGAGAGCCTTGACATTTTGGGGTGAAAAGCATCTTGGCAGCTCAGGGCTTGACACTCGCATCTCCATTTCTCCTGGGCTGCAGCCTCCAGTGGAGAGGAAACCTTTAAACCCAGCTCTTCCCTGCTACTAATCAGGGGCTGGATAATTAAAGGGAAGTTGTGGCACATTTCTAATGATACTCATACTGGTTTCACTCTTTCCCATGGTAGCCAGGCTCATGTTCATGTGCTCTGGTTCAAACAGCAACTGGTGCCTGCAGGGAGGGTGGGTGAAGGGAACCACTTCTGCTTGCAATTGCTGTTCTGGGATCTCCTGTGCTTCATTCCTAACTGAGTGTGCCCTTGCTCCCATCACTGGGATGTGCATGGGGCAGGGGCAGAGCAAACACAAGTTTGGTTTAGTTTAAAGCAATCGAGTAGGAAAACCAACCCCAACCTCCTCAGAAGCTGACCTGAGCTTGCAATTTGCCACGTGGAAAACCTAAATGCATTTAAACGGGGGAGGTAAATGTAACTGCGTTTTTACTGCTGGAATTTGTGCAGTGCCACAGCACTAAAGGGAATTGGCAGGTGAGTGTGAAGCTGGAGTATCCTGCAGTAAATACACAGGCTATCGGTGGCTGTGCTCTCTTCTGTACTGCCACTGAGATTTTGTCACTGTTCTGCTTGGCCCGGTTGGGTTTGAAGTGCAGCTCTGCTCAAGGATTGCTCCGTTCAAAGCTGAGTAATAAATCAGCAGAGGTGGGGGTTTGCCTTCCTCTTCCAGTGCAGGAGGAAAGAATCAAGCGCGAGAAGCCGAGATGTGCTAGCTCTGTAATCCTGGCATCGTGGTGACCAGCTTTACTTCAGTGATCACGTGTAAACTGTCTCTGGTTTTAATAAATGGATGGGGGGTTTTATGTGCAAAGTGTTCTTTGATAATTATGCCGGGTACAAAAGGAGAAAAGCACCTTACACTGCTTCAGTAAAAACAGGTTTCAGATGCTGGGTCTCTACATGTCTAATTACAATTCCCATTTGCATCCAAGAACAGCTTTACACTAATCACAAGTCAGAAAGCCTGATAAATAATTTACCATTTTCTAATACAGTGTAATCAATGTGCGGATCTGGGAGCGCGTTGACTGCGATGTTTGAATGTGTCTGCACTTCCTGATGGGTAGCACAAAGAAATGCCAAATCCAGTGCCAAGGAACATCGCTTCAGAGCGGTGTGTCTGGGGCTCATCCTCATTAGCAGCTTTCAGGGGGAGATGGGCTCATAGGCAGCCTGTGGGAGCTGGGGGGAACAAGGGGGAAGAAGAGTAAGGATTGGGTTTCGTTGGTTTAAATGGTAATGGAAGTGGGTGGTTTAAAGTGACCAGGTCGGTGTGGAGCCTCCTGTTACCACTGCCAATGTCCTCACTGGACAGTAGAGTGTGTTTTGTGCTGTCCCTGCTCGACACAGCCCTTGTGTTGTTGAGGCCCTGTGACCAGGGATGCCTTTACCTGCACGTTTTCAGCTTTCTCTTGCCAGTCTCTGCTTCGCTTGTGGGTGTGATGGAGGCACAGAAGTGGCACAGGACGAGGCGATGGCTGAGCCCTGCGACTGAGACGTGTGAGTGATGGGAATTGTGGTGGGTGCAGTGTTTCTGCCTGCCTCAACGCTGGGGCTGTGCCAGAGCTGGGATCTGCCTTCCCTGTGCCACAGGGACCAGAAGTGCCCAAGTCAGCAGCTGGAGCCAGTCCCAGTTAGGAGTAAGCGTGGATTTCACATCCATGTGCAATCGTGGGAGCAACCGCTCCCTCCTTTCTGTGGTCCTCCCTCCCCGGCTCCATCAGAGCATTCACAAGGGCCTCACTACAATCCTGGGAGGACCAAAGGGCCATTTGGCCCTATCCCAGCCTTTTTGGTTGCACCAAACTGTATCCCCCTCCTGTGCTTCCTTGAGCTCCACATCCTGCTTTGCAGGGAAGGTGGGATGCGAGGGACCCCATCCCTGCACTGCAGGCATCAGGGTGGCTGCTCCCCAAGGCCTCTCACGCCCCGTGGGTGCAGTTTGCTGCTTGGGGAGCAAACCTGAAGCACAACTTAGGCCTCTTGAGCACGTTCTCTCCACGGCCCCATCCCCTCCTGTGCCCCAGCCCCACCACAAGCCCACCAATGCTTTCCCGTCTGCTCTCCCTGGGCTTGTTTTACGGATGGGCCATGGCACAGTGATTGCTGCTGAAGGATTACCCTGGTAATTTGGCTAATTTTTCTTGAGCTTCATTTTTCACGGTACGAGCTCTGCAGGAAGACTGACGATCCCAGCTTTGCCTCTAATAGCCAGCGAGGGAAGGGGAAGGAGAAGCTGCTTCCATCCAAAGGGATGCAGGGAAGCATCATTGCGGCAATGTCGTCGTGCTTCTCGCCACCCCGGAGGGCTCCAGTCCCTTCACCCAGTGGGTCTCCCGTGACCTGAGACTTCCCCACTCGCTGCCTGTCCCCTGCCAGGCACAGATGGTATTAGTTTGTGTTTAATCCGTGTCAGCAGTGGCTTCTTTCTGCTCCAGTGAATGGATGCTGAAGAGGCAGTGACAGTATCGGAGATAACGGAGTGAACAAAAAGAGGGTCAGGGAGAGAAAGGAAACGTCAGCGCGCAGCCGCTGAGGAGGTGAGGGGCTGCTCAGGACCCTTGGGGCTCCACAGTGCTCCCAGGGTACCTCCCGGGGATGGGAATGGGGCTGGGGACCCTTCTGCACAGTACAGGGCTCAGCACGGGAGGGCTTAGGGCGTTATGGGCTTCCCCTTGGTCTGACGGTACCCAGCTTGGTGCCGTTTCACAGGCAACTTGCAGATGTGCCATCACTCCCCATAGACGGGCTCCTCGTGCCCTCTGCACCCCAACACCAGGGGTTTGAGGCTCCCTCCTGCCTGGGTGCCACAGTTGCACCCCATTGAGGCGAGCACCCATGGGGGAGCCCTTCTCTCCCCTCCCCATTCCCTCACTTCCCTCGCGGCGCACGGAAGGTTTTGAAAGTTAAGTATTACCGTCTGCTTTGTTGTTGCCTAACTACGACAGACAAATTGAGAACTGGTTGTCAAAATGTCAGTGCACAACAAATCAACATTCAAAATGAGTCTCGGCGCTCTGCGGTGTATAATTAAAACCCAGCCCTTTGCCGAGATTTCCGCGCGCGTTGGCTCTGCTTTCTATTTGTCTGCGTGATTAATAAAGGCAGCTAATTCTCAGACTTTAAAAACAGCTAGAAAATAGCTCCTAATTACATATTAGGTTCCAAGCGGCCCCCGCTGAGCGAGGCTGGTATTGGTGGGCCAGAGAATTTGGCAGGGGCTTAATTACATTCTGAGCATCATCTAATTTTAGTTAAATGTAATGTAATCAGCAGCAGATGTCTGAAATAAAATATGAATTATGAATATGATGAAATCTCATTCTTGACTAAAAAAAGGCATTTGCTATTTAGTTCATTAGAGGCGCGCAGGTTTGTTAGGGAGCAGGTACAGGCTGCCGCTGCCTCGTGCCCAAAGGAGAGTTCAGAGAGAGGAGGGGATTGCATTGAAGGCACTGAAATGATGCGCCCTTTGGGAGTGAAGGTGTACAAAAGTGATGGAGCCCCTGAGCTGGGGTGCTCCTTGGGACCTACTGTCCTGGGGGTGCATCCAGGCTCACGGTGCTGAGGAGCTCAGCCGTTGTTACGTGGAGGTTCTGCTCCCCAGTGTCCCATCACCACGGGGGCATCCGCCACCTTCCAGCTTGGCCAGGGGCATGAAGCATCCGTTTGTCCAGTGATCCCTGCGGGATGCCATGGCCTGGACATCCATCCCTCCCCGCAGCACCCGCGGCACTTCCAGCTCTGAAGTTTAAATTGCTTTTCTCTATTCCTCAGTGGCCCTGACTGACAGATAAGCATCTTCTGGAGAGGAAGAGAGATGCGTGTTCATTATTCCCTTCTATTACAGATCCTGTCATTTTAACCCCTTGTGGATGCTGGAGGAAGGCTGTGCCGGGGCACCCGCTTAGAGCCCATCCTGCTTCCCGCATGTGGTCGCTGGAGGAAGCCTGATTCCTCCTGGAATCTCCCTTCTAACGCAGAGGGTGGCCCCTCTCACCGCAGTGTTCCAATGGCACCAGCATCCCCTCTGCTGGGTCACAGTGGCTCCGATGTGCCTGCAATGGATGCTGCCGGTGCTCGCCGGCTGCCACGCTCGCTTGCGTGGGTTTGCAGTCCTCCCTCTTCTATTCATCAAGGGCATGACAGCTAAAATTCATTTGAAGATGAAGAAAGTGCCGGCTAATCCTTTCTGGGAGACAGTGATAGACTAGCGGCTCGGGAAGAATTGCACAGCAGTAATGAAATTAGGCTAAAGCTGCTGGCAGATAGCAGATAATTGTCCTTGTCTGTCACGAGGAATAACATCCCCCCAATCCAACGCAATGATTGTTAAACTTGCAGGGATTTGTTTTATTTATCTGATGGGCTTGGGTTTGTCTTTCCAAAGGTCTTTCCTGGGAAAAGCCGGAACGAGTGGAAGCTGCGTGCTCCCTTCCTGCCTTCCAGCACTGCATGTCCTTAGCCTGGATGAAGCAGGCACAACCCGTGTCGCCGTGATGCACTGGTAAGGGACACTGCCAGGGGCTGTTCCCATGAGCCAGGGGCTGGTTGCCACCTTCCTGGTCATGAGGCTGCTGCTGCTCCATGCCCAGCTCCCACTGGCTTTGCCAGCAGGACCCTGAGTTTTCCAGGGTGGATCCATCCCTCAGCACCCACGTGGTGCTGGGATGGGTGCCGGGGTACCCATGCAAACCCCAGCACCAGGTCGGGGCTGACCTCCAGCCATTTACTGGGTAATTGATGGGGGTGGCAGGTGAGTGAGCACAGTGGCCAGCACTGGCCATGTTTCATCCACGCAGGCTGGCAGGGGTGATTTACTGCAGCCAGCACTGGCATATTTCACCTCCCGTCTCCCTGATGGAGATTCCTCGTGTTAGAGAGTGCCTGAACACACGCTCCATTCTGCTCAAGCACCCGCAGCCAGCCGGGCACGCATCATCCCGGTGGCACGGCCATGGGGATGGGGATAAGGACAGGCTGGACCATAGCGTGTGCACCCATTGGAGATGCTTCAGCAATGGGGGAACCCACCCAGCGCAGAGGCTGGAAAGATTCCATGCGCTTTCCCTGACATTTAATCCTGCTGCGTGAGGAGCTCCGTGGCATTTCCAAGAGGAAAAGGTCAGGGGATGGAAAAGGTTGGCAGGGTCGGTGCTCCCACCTCGCCCATGGCTCCTCCTGAGCACCTCAGGGCAGCATCAGCATCGGCTGCGGATGGTTGGGAACACCGGGAAGCGCCGTGTGCTGTCCTGAGGGTACCCCTGAGAAATGGGTCAGCACATACGGGAGGGATGGGGCTTGGAGCAAGCTGCTCCAGTGGGAGGTGTCCCTGCGTGTGGCAGGGGTTGGGATTGGATGAGCCTTAGGATCCCTTCAACCCCAACCAGTCTGGGATTCCAGGGTTCTATTTCCATAGCTGCTCGGGCAGGAAGAGGTGTGCTGTGACCCGGAATACCCACGGAAGGGATGCCAGGCCCGGGAGCTGCCGCTGCTCCTGTCAGCGCTGGCACATCCGTTAATGGATGCTGATGTGTCACCAGCCCATTTGTCTTCATTTGGTGCCAGCAGGCAGCATGTGGGGCTGCAACCAGAGCCAAGCACACAGCCCTGGCATGGCTCAGCCCATCACTGCCACCCGGTGCTGGTGTTGGCATGGCCACTGCAACCAAAGCCAGCCCATGATCCCGACCAATTCCCACATGTGCATCCCAAGGAGCATCCTCAGTCCCTTTGGAGCATGGGGCTGAGGCTGAGACCCTTGCAGGGCTGGGGGAAGCCATGGGTGAGCCTCCTGTCTGCCGCACAGCCTGCTCCATGCTGTGCCATGGTGTCCCAGTGTCCACTAGGATTGTGGTCTGGATCTGTGGTGAGGAACAGGGAACATTGAGCCTTTTGGTCTTGGGTCATGGGATTGAATAGGAATTGGGCTTGGGTTCTGGGACATGGGGTGGCCCATCAGCTCCCTGGGGACATCCAGAGCCTCCTATCGTCCTCCTGTGGCTGTGCCCAAGGGGGAAGAGTGACGTTGGTGCTGTATCCCATTGGATTCCAGGATGGAGCTCCTCCAGTGGAGCTGCTGGTGGGTAATTTCTGATTGAGGATTACTGTACCATCGGCTTCAGTTTGATTGCAGATGTTTTTAATTATATCGTATAAGATCGTATTATGTAATTGCATTTATCTGATTGAAGCCTTAATTGTAGGATTTCATCATGGTATGACTGGGTAAATACACCATTGCGTCTGTTGTCCCCCACTGAAAATTAGGTGCTTCATGTCTTTATTGCATTATCCTGGAGAGGAGTTTAAATTGGGAAGGAAGAAATGAGGAGAGAGGGAAGGAAGGAAGGAACGGCTGAGTTGGTCCTCCCAGCGAGCATCATCCCCTTCCCACCATCACAATGAGCGGTGGCACTGGGATCTGCTTACTGGAGCTGCTGGGGGATGCTGGAGCACCAGCTCCTGCCCAGGACCCCTGCCCGGGATGGGCAGAGCAAGAGGCTGATGGTGCCCTTCACGTGGAGACGTGGGTTCCTGTGGAGGTTTACTTGGCAGGATCCATGTTCCAGTTATCCTTTGGGTACCAGGGGCTGCTGCAAGGCGTGAAGGACCATTGGGATTCAAGAGCATGAGGCTGAGAGGTGCTCTGCAGTCACCTCGTGGATGAATGGAGCCAAACCCTCGTGGTGCATCCCCGTTGGCAGGAGCATCCTTGGAGCTCCATTGGCCATTAAGAAGCGAGTGAGGGAAGGAAGAATTAATATATCTATAGGAAATGATTGGAAAAGCCTCCACCTTCATCGCAGCTCTCCTGATTCCCAGAGGAAGTGCTAACAAAGCGCTCCTTAGAACAAACAGGGGTCAAGGGCTCCGCGCCCCGGTGCTCTCAGTGCAGCCATGGGGGTGTCCCACATCTTCACCCTCCCCACAGCCATTCCAGGGAGGTTCAGGGCTTTGTCGGATCCCTTTTTCCCAACCATAACCTGCAACACGTGGTCCTGCCTAATGGCTTTAGGATTAGGGGGATATGCACAAATCCAGCGCCTCGCTGTCACTCCACGCGGCGCAGGGAGGTGATTTCAGTAGGATTTAGGTTGGAGGAAAGTCTCTCCCCGTCCGTCCCCCTCCTTTTCCCCCTCCTTAATATTACTTTGATTCAATTACATCAGCAATCCATGAAACTTCAAAGGCTTCATCAGCGCAGCCCAAACGCTGCTGGATCCTGCGCTTGGAATTGGGGAGAGAAAGGAAACAGAAGCTGCTGCTTGGCTGGAATGACTGAGAGGGGCTTTTTAATTAAAAACAAAGGTTGGGGACGAGCTCCATCCATAATTCAGTGCTGCTGGATGTAATATCTGCTGCTGGGCTCCTCTTAATCAATGTATGTATTATTAACAGCACAGTCTATATTTTCCAAGCCAGGCTGTCCCTGCAGGTGTGGCTGTCAGTGTCTGTGCCATGGGGCTGGCCAAGGGGGCATTCAGGCACCATGGGGCAGGGGACAAGGGCAGGGATGCTCCCGGTGATCCCTCTGGTGCCACACCGGCCACAGGAGCTGTCGCAGCCCTGATGAGTTAATAACTGCCTAGCACCAGTGTGGGTTATTTAGCACAACTCCATCCTCGTTTTGATGATTTCCTCTTAATTAGCCTTTATTAATGAGATGTGACCTGGCTCAGCACGCTGATTCCTCACTGGGAGGATGCCTGTTCCACGCATGGCATGGGACTGGGGTGGCCCCATGGCCAGGGGCAGATGGGTGGTGGCGTGGGACAGGGATAGCGCATAGGGATCCAGCTCGGGGGTTGATGGTGCACAGTGGTCCAGCTTGGGGGGATGATGGCACACAGTGAGACAGTTCAGGGGTTGATGGTACATAGGGATCCAGCTCAGGGTTGATGGCACATAGGGGTCCAGCTTGGGGGGATGATGGCACACAGTGAGACAGTTCAGGGGTTGATGGTACATAGGGATCCAGCTCAGGGTTGATGGCACATAGGGGTCCAGCTTGGGGGATGATGGCACACAGGGGTCCAGCTTGGGGGATGATGGCACACAGTGGTCCAGCTTGGGGGATGATGGCACACAGTGGTCCAGCTCCTCAGGGTTGATGGCACACAGTGGTCCAGCTCAGGGTTGATGGCACACAGTGGCCCAGCTCGGGAGTTGATGGCACATAGAGGTCCAGCTCACCGCCTGTCTGCTGCTGTCATGGATGGATCCCCATCCCTGTGCTGCTCCGGTAGGGTGGTCCCCAGCCCCCCATCCCCTTGCCAGCTGATGCGTGCTAATAAAAACAAATTAACTTCCATAAGCATTCATTTTGCAGCCTCCATCCATCCCGGGCTCATTACAGCGGCGATCCCAGGAGCCGGGGCTTTGGCATATTGTAATGAGGCGCATGCGGTAGTAAAAGTCCTTCTAATAGGATTTATTTACTGTAATTGTGATTCGAGGCACAGTGCCATCGCCCCTGAGCCGATGGGGCCAGGGGAGGGGGCAGCGGTGCTGCTGAGGCTGGAAAACTGCCATAGCCAAGGAGGGGAAGATCCAGTGGGATCGGTGGGGTCCCATGGAGCCACCTCCTGCTCCTTGCTCCATCAGAGGTTTCCCAGGGGATGGATGCAGGCCCCATGGTACCAAACTGAGCAAGAGCCCAAATGGGTTGGGTTTTCACCCAAAAAGGGGCACAAGGAGGGGTGGGGTAGAGGCAGCACAGCACTAATGAGGTGCTGATTAACTTCCCTGTAAGACTCAATGCTGGGGGTGGCTGAGCCCCATTAAACCTCCCCAGCGCCCCATGTGCCTTCATCCTGTGGGTGGGCAGCAGGGAGAGGTGAAAGGGACAAATGCAATCGAAGTGAGCTGATTATGAGCTCAGGTTAACAATTCCAGGTGGCACACTACGGCAGCCATGATGCCAGCACTGATGGGCTGTGGAGGGGAGCGCCCATCCTCATCCTCATCGGGAATCACCCCCGGCACTCATCACCCTGGTCCTGTGCTGGGGGGCTCCGGGGAGACCTCAGAGCAGCTCCAGTGCCTAAAGGGGCTCCAGGAAAGCTGGAGAGGGGCTTTGGATGAGGGATGTAGGGGCAGGATAAGGGGAATGGCTTTAACTGCCAGAGGGGAGATGGAGATGAGCTCTTGGGCAGGATCTGTGCCCTGGGAGGGTGCTGAGCGCTGGCACAGGGTACCCAGAGGAGCTGTGGCTGCCCCGTGTCTGCAGTGCTCAAGGCCACGTTGGACACAGGGCTTGGAGCACTGTGCTCTATGGAAGGTGTCCCTGTGCATGGCAGGGGTTGGAGCTGGAGGAGCTGTAGGGTCCCTTCAACCCAAACCATGCTGGGATTGCAGGAGCCCATGGCCCTGTGCTCAGGTGGTGCTGTGGTCACTGCTCGTGCACACGGGATCAGGATGCATTGGGAGCAAACCCCATCCCCTGCCAGGGCTGATGGCACTGCAGGGGCTCAGAGCAGCAGCTCCGCTCCCACGTTGGCCCTTGTGCTCCCAGAGGTCCCAACCCCGCTCCGGAGACCACGAGGAGGATTGGGGTGGGCAGAGCTTTCCTCTCCCTTGCACTCCATTATTGTTGCTAAGGAAACGTGTTCCCGGGATCCAGGCTGGAGCAGTCTGCCTCCGTGGGGCCGAGCATCGGTGGGGCCTGTGTGGACAAGGGGGGATGGAGGCAGGAGCCTGCAAAGGGGACCACCGGCTTTGAGCCATGGCTGGCAGCAGAGGGGCCAGGACCTGGCTCTGGAGATGCCTGGAGCAGCAGGGTTGTCAGGGATCATCATAAAGGAGAAACAACCCCCAAATCCCTCAACTGCGCTGGTGAGGGGCTGGGAGCTGCGTCCTCCAGCACGTGGCACAGGGATGGCACACTGATGGTCACGCAATGACTTGTAGCTTCCTTTTGGTACGGAAGCAAGGGTTTATTCCTTCCTATGGCTGCCAAGGAGTTATTGGTGGTGGTGGGCTCACTCGCTGCCCTGCATGTCCCATCCCTGGCAGTGCCCAAGGCCGGGATGGAGAGACCTTGGAGCAAGCTGCTCTGGTGGACGGTGTCCCTGCAGGGGCTGGATCTGGAGGAATCCCTTCCAACAAACCAATGTGGGATCCCATGGTCCACGCATCACCCATCAGGGCCATGGCAGTGCCCGCAGGCAGCAGCACCGCGTCCTCCAAAGCTCAGCACCACCAAGGGGTCTTTTGTGTCGCCCTTGCCATGCCGCTCTCTGCTCTTCTCTCTCTTTCCCCCCCTGCGTTCCTCATTAAAGAAGACTACAGATTTCCCAGCCTGTCTCCTGGTTCTATATTGAAAAGGCTAAATGGTATGCTGACACCTTAATTATACCCCATTGTCACAATGTAGCATGGAAGTGGTGTGAGTGATATGAGAAGAAAGGGCTGCAGCGCGCATGGCAGATCCTTTGATTCCCGGTGGCAGGTTGGGAACGATGCAAACGGGGGCTTGCGCCAGCATCACCCCCGTGCGCAGCATCCGCATCCCAACCATCCCGCTCGCCAGCATCACTCCTGCCAGAGGATGGACTGGGGATACAGGATTGTGACACCGGTACGGGGATGCTTCCGATGCCAGGCAGTGTGGTGGCCCCATCCCTTCCAACCGTCCGGTCTTGAACCATCCCATCCCCATCCCGGTGCTGCTGTGCTGAGGGCACAAGGAGGTTTGAAACAGTGACTTCCGTGGTTCCTTATGGGGCTGGCTTTGCCTTCTCAGCAGCCGGGTGTGTTGGCCTTGGGGGTTGAGGGTCCCTGAGGCTGGCCTTGGTCACATCACTTGGGGTTGGGATGCAGATGGAATCTGGTCATGCCTCGGAGGAGCAGCTTTGCACCCTGGGGTGCCATACCCCCTGGGCTCACACATACCCCATGGGAGGGTGCAGGTGGCACCTCTGTCCCCCTTCCCCACTGTGGCATAGGGCTCCATGCTCTGCAGGGACAGCAGCACCAGCCCTGGCTCCTCAAATCCCTACATTGCCCCCATCGGGCCCTGGAAAACCATCCATCCCGGTGCCAGCACCCAGCACACGGCAGCCCCGGTGGCACAGAGCCGGTCCCTTGTCCTGTCCCACATCATCCAAGGCTGGGAGAGAAGCGAAGGAACACCAGGGAATGTTTTCCATTAAGTAAATGTTACCTTTTAAAATGACATGATGTGGGAAGGAGACATCAAACAGGCAGACGGATTGCCCGACTGAGAGGCACTTTTCCATATGCATTCAGCAAATGCATTTGTTTTTGAAGATGAGATCCCGGGGGACTGAAGGCGGGAGCAGGATCTTGTTCAAACAGTTGTAAATGCCTTTGTACAATAAACAGCGGTGCCGGTGCGGAGCCAATGGGACACACGGAGCGGTGGAACGATGGAACCCGGGTACCGCAGGGCTGCTGCGTCCCTGGCATGTGCCATGCCTCTGCCCCGGCTCCCTGCTCTTGCTCTGTGGGTCCCTGCCCCATATCCCGGCTCTCTGTCCTCTGCTCTCGCCCATCCCAACCTGTCCCCAGCTGCATTCCCTGCCCCATGTCCCTGCCCTGCAGGCATTGGTGGCTCCAGCTGGTTTCTGCAAGCAAAGGGGAGGAACGGGTCCCGGCTCAGCATCCCATGCTGGACAATGCCGAGCTGTTCCCGCTGTTCATTCCGCTCCGTTCTGGAAGCACCCAGATCGCTCAGGGCAAAGGGTGCAGACTGAGGGGAGCTTCAGGTGGGGACAGCCCGGAGCCAGCGCTCTGAAGGAGCCAATTGAGATGCAAATGTCCTTATTAATCAAGGACAAGAGGAGGAATGAGCAGAAAACACCCAATACAAGGGCAGAGCGTTTTGTTACACCGGATGCTTTCAAAGTTGCTAATGAGGCATCAGCAGCTCTTTTCATCGCCAGATTATTTGCTGTCTGGATTCTCCAGCGATCCCGTCTCCTCCCGGCCCTGGGGATGGGGCTCCCTTCGCTTCCCAGCATCTCCCGGCCCGTCCCTGCGCCTGGTCCTAGGGCGGGAGGGAAAACAGAGCAGGGACATAACAGCACCAGTTTGCAATGAGAGTAAAGCGCCCAGACGGTAGCTTTGCTGTGAGGACGTGATCCTGCTCGCCGTGTCCTGCCTTGGGGTCACTGTCCCCACGCCGTGCTCCCGGCTGCCCTCGCTGCCATGCTCACACATCCCCATCGCTCTTCCAGCATCACTTCTCCTCCCTTTGGATGCAGAAACCCTCCGGGAATGGTTTATCCTTGCGACCCCGCGCTGCCTGCAGCGGGATGGGGACCCTGGGGGGGTCACGGGGCTGAGCCACCCCATTCCCGGTGATCTTCCCGTTTCCCCGCAGCCCCAACCCGCTCCCATGGTGTTTATTACTGCACAGGGCTTTGTCTGCTGCCCTTAATCTGATTTGGTGTAGTTCAGCTGCAAAGGGGAACCCTGCGCAAGGGGGGCTCCAGGGGGGTCTCAGAGCCCCCACTGCAGCACCCACAGGGGGGAAGCACCAACGGATGCTGCAGGGAGGGCACCCGGAGCCATTTTCTGGATGAGTTTCTTGGCTTCCACCCTGTGATGGAGCAGCCATAGAGGGATTGGGAAACTGGGAAGTAGGGATCATGGCATCCATCGGGGGGGTCCCTGCAGCCACACCAGCATGTGGTACAGGGGCTGGAATGATCTCTTGATTCCCTGAGCTGGGGCTGCCACTGGCTCCTTAGGAGAGGAGATGGAGAGGGCAGTGGGATGCTGAGGGACATCAAGGGCTGTGGGATGCTGAGGGATGCTCAGAGCAGTGGGATGCTGAGGGATGCTCAGAGCAGTGGGATGCTCAGGGATGCACCGAGCAGTGGGATGCTGAGGGACGCTCAGAGCAGTGGGATGCTCAGAGCAGTGGGATGCTGAGGGATGCTCAGGGCAGTGGGATGCTCAGAGCAGTGGGATGCTCAGAGCAGTGGGATGCTCAGGGATGCTCAGAGCAGTGGGATGCTCCGGGATGCTCTGAGCAATGGGATGCTCGAGGACACTGAGGGCAACTGAGGCCAGAGCACTGCCCTGGCCATTGCAGAACAGGAGGGATGGCACCATGCTGGGCCAGTCCCATTCCTAAGTGCCTGAGCAAATGCAAGAGCTGGGATTTCATAGCTAAAAGCTGATCCCTCTCCATGCCCATGGGCTGCTGCTTCCCCTGCCCGACCCTGCTGCAGGGCAGAGCCACAGCTAAACCCCACAAATACACCACAAAAGTAGTCAAAATAGAATAAACTCGTTGCAATGAAGCCAACCTGAACAAACAAACTGCCGTGATTCAATTAATGGAGCAGTTAAGCACATAATATTGTTAAGCAAAGCAAAACAGCCTTTTGATGTGCTAATCATCATCCCGCCTGTCAAAAAGCACTGAAAGCAAAGAAATCCGGGTCCTCACTTTGGGGGTGGCACAAGGGGGAAGCGGGGTCCCAGGATCCAGGTGTTGCCCCATGGGATGGGGATGGGGCAGTGTGGGAAGGGGATGGTGGGGACGCGGGTGCCGCTTTTCCATGTGGAACACGTCCCTGATTTCATTTCAGTTCTGTATAAGCGAGGCGATTTCTAAGTAGCCCTGGGTCTGCTGCAGCCGTTCTGCTTGGATCTCATACACTGTGTGCTCCCAGGGGGAAAGAGCCAATATCAGAGATGTGGGGAAAACCTGCCCCTGGCTCCAGCCAGGGAAATGAACCAGGATGGGAACCATGCGGAGCACTGGGAGCCGCGGGATGCTGGAGCATTGAGGGGACATCGAGGCCCATGTGGGTCTTATGGACGAGCAATGGAGCTGGCAGCTCCCTGGGGCATTCCCACCTATTCCATCTCAATCCCATTGGGAAGCTCAGCCCTGAGAGTGGAGGAGTGGTGAGACAGAGGGGCAGCACGGAGGACAGGGATTGTCCATCTGCAAAGGGAGGATGCTACAGGCTCAGCCCCAAAGCATCCACCAGAGAATCCACTGCTTGAGGAGCCGGTGGCACAGGGGTGTTGCTATGTGGTGTGGCAAAGGAGGGGAACAGGGATGGGGATGGGGACAATGCCCCAAGCATGGGGTGAATGGAGCGGGGAGGCAGCTCCCGAGCCACAAATAAGATGCAACATTTCCACCGGAGTCAGCACTAAGAGGGGGGAATTATTCCAATGCAAAATCGTTATCCCAGATCGTATCCGCAGGAATCGATTGCTTTGCTCCAGCACTTATCCTGCAGTGGGGCAGAGCTGCAGAGGCGGAGGGTCCCCATTCCCATGGGATCCCTGCTGCCAGGAAAGGGCTCAACTATCAAAGCCAAGTGAGGAGTTTCCCAGCTCCATGTACTTGCCCTCACGCCATCAGTGCCTTGCTCCGGTGCCTTGTGCTGCTCTCGTTCATGGCTCCTTTAATCCCCCCCCATAAATAACAGCACAAAGGGCTCTGCGAGGCCCCCGCGCAGCCCCCGGGCTCTGTTTGTGCCGAGCCGTTATTAAATTGATTTTCCCCCTTTACATGCTCAATGAACATTAACATTAAAGTCCTCCTCAGTCCCTCCCTGGGGCGATGTGTGCCCACATTCCGGCACGCTGGAAGCTGATCCCGGCATCACCGCGGTGCATGGCATGGAGATAGGTGGGGATGGAGAACAGGGAACCAGGACCAACAAGAACCAAGCAGCATCATGAGCTGGATGGGGGGTGAGGGATGCCAGGTCCCAGTTTGGGATCAAACACTCCCCATGTGTCTGGTGACCTGGCCCAGTATCAGGCTGTGTGTCCCCATCATGGGGTGTCCCTAAGGGCCAACATCACAGAGCAGCCAGAGAGGAGCAGGAACCTAAGCAAGGAAGATGTGTTGCATTGGGACACATCTGGGTGCTGCTCAGGGCACATCTGGGTGCTGCTCAGGGCAGGTTTAATGCATCACAAGGGAGGAGAGGGATGGCTGCAGGGAGGTGGCTGCTCCTTATCCCACTGGGGACAGGGTCCTGGGGGTCAGGAAGAGGCTGCCCCTTCCTCCTCCTCATCCTCATCACTTCTCCTCCCGCACCAGCCCCAAGGACTCAAATCAGTGCCTAATTTAGAGAACTGATGGGGAGACAGCTTTCCACTGACACCGTCACTACTGGAAATCTACTTCAAGGTTCATTGTTGGCAATGTCAAAAGTGATGAAAACCAATAAAAAGAACCAGCACAGCATGAATGTCTGGGTGACAGCACGGGGTGGGGGGGGTACCCCAGCCCCCTCACCGCAGCCTCAGCCTCCGCAGATAAAAGGTAATTGAAATGTTAGTTCCATTAATATTTCAGCGTGCCCCACATCTGACAGCCTCACGCTCTCCCACTCTGTCTCTTTAGTTCCACGGCTGCTGGGGGAGGACTCCCACAGCCCCAGTGGGGGGGGTGTTGGGAAGGGCTGGGGGACACAGGCAGTGTCCTCGAGTGGCATCACTGTGGGACACTGGAGCGTGATGCTCAATGTCTCTCATGGTGCAAGCAGGTTGTTTTGGTGCTATGAGGGTTGGGGTCTCCCTGGGCTCAGTCCTTGTGCTGGGTTTGAAGTGAGAAGAGTCAACCACCTTGTGCACAGGGGTGTCATACCGCAGCACTTCACACACTGTGGACCAGCACATCACACACAGTGCACCAGTGCATCACACATCATGGACCAGTGCATCGCACACAGTACAACAGCACATCACATATCATGGACCAGTGCATCACACATGATGCACCAGCACATCACACATCAGGGACCAGCACATCACACATGATGCACCAGCACATCACATACCGTACACCAACACATCACACACAGTACACCAGCACATCACACATCATGGACCAGTGCATCACACATCATGGACCAGTGCATCACATACCATGGACCAGCACATCACACACCATGCCCCAGCACATCACACATCAGGGACCAGCACATCACACACAGTGCACCAGCACATCACACATGATGCACCAACACATCACACACCATGCCCCAGCACATCACACACAGTGCACCAGCACATCACACATAATGCACCAGCACATCACACATCATGGACCAACACATCACACATGATGCACCAACACATCACACACAGTGCACCAGCACATCACACATGATGCACCAGCACATCACACATCATGGACCAACACATCACACATGATGCACCAACACATCACACACCATGGACCAGCACATCACACACGATGCACCAGCACATCACACACAATGCACCAACACATCACACACCATGGACCAGCACATCACACACCATGGACCAGCACATCACACATGATGCACCAACACATCACACACCATGGACCAAAACATCACACACCATGGACCAGCACATCACACATGATGCACCAACACATCACACACCATGGACCAAAACATCACACATCATGGACCAGCACATCACACACCATGCCCCAGCACGTCACACACCATGGACCAGCACATCACATACCGTACACCAACACATCACACATGATGCACCAGCACATCACACATGATACACCAGCACATCACACACCATGGACCAGCACATCGCACACCATGCCCCAGCACATCACACACAGTGCACCAGCACATCACACACAGTGCACCAGCACATCACACACAGTGCACCAGCACATCACACATGATGCACCAGCACATCACACACAGTGCACCAGCACATCACACATGATGCACCAGCACATCACACACCATGGACCAGCACATCACACACAGTGCAGCAACACGTCACACACAATGCACCAACACATCACACACAGTGCACCAGTGCATCACACACAGTGCACCAACACATCACACACAATGCACCAGCACATCACACACCATGGACCAGCACATCACACACAGTGCAGCAACACGTCACACACAGTGCACCAGCACATCACACACAGTGCACCAGCACATCACACACAGTGCACCAACACATCACACACAGTGCACCAGCACATCACACACAGTGCACCAGCACATCACACACAGCACAGCCCCCCCTCCACCCAGCCGAGCGTTTCATCTCCCCGCTCCCTCCTCGCCGCATCCTCATCTATATCAAAGCATCAGGCAAATTAAATTGTTTGCAAAGCACTGTCTGTGCGTCTGCTTTATTCCTGCTCTGGGAACACGGTGCTGCCGCGCCTGGGCCATTTTGTTGAGTTTTCCCAGTAATTCCTGTTCAAAGCCCCACATTCCTGCCTGCCTCCTGCCATCAGGAGCAGCACCGCCGTGCTGCCGCCTGTGCCAGCATCAGAGGCAGAGTCTGAGCCCCAGGATCCCCATATCCACCCCAGGGCACCCCAATGGGGAGCACAGGGAAGGCCTGGCTTAAGGAGCCTGCCAGGGAATGGGGTGGCATTATGTAGTTTCCCTTTGGATTGAAGGCTGGGGATGGGGAAGCGCAGAGCAAGGAGTCTGCTGTGGGAGACAGGCCAGAGGGTTGCAAGGGAGAGGGAGGATGATGCTGGTTTGGGAGCCCTGTGTGGGTGACATGGGTGACACCAACTCATGTCACCCTGTCTGAGCCAGAAGATACGAAAGGACCCCCTGGGATGATGGTGATTGCGCTCTCCCTGGGCCCAGCCCAGCATCTCCCACTACCAACAAACAAAATGAGTTCAGGCCACCAAATTGCTTCCTATAAATCCTCTGATCCCAGAAAAAGCCCTTTTCCTTCTCCATTGACAATGGCTACAAAATGCTGTATCCCAGCACCCGGACACAACGCCGCTGGCCCCAGTAGGGATGCTTGTCACCATCCCATGGAGCAGCAGCAGCAGCAGGGAAAGGGCCGACAGAAGACACCTTGGATTGGATTTGAACTCTTCCTCACTGTTCCCCCGTTGCTTTTTCCCCTTTTTCTCACTTCTATGGCAAAGAACAGGATTTAGGTTGGTCTGGTGACAAAGCAGTCCGCCTGTAGTGCTTCCACCTCACATGGCAACACTCTGAGTACCCCTTTTGGGTTCTGCCCACGTCAGTGGTCCTCACCATGGATCTCACCATAGGCATCTCCCCACTGGGGGCTGGGGGGATTATTTGTGTTAGCCAAAAAGCAGACTAAAAGGCAAGCGAGCAATTCATTGTACGCGCTGTGTGCAGCAGGATCTGCCGCAGTTGTCTTGGTCTTGAGCCATGGTAATTGTGTTCTATGAAATATTTATTCATTTCCATTTCAATTTCATTTCCAACATGTATTTCCTATAAAATGATGGGGGGGGGGGATAAAAAAAGGGAAGAATGACCCTGGATGCATTTATCATCGTCGCAGGTTTCTTCCCAGACCTTCCCTGCAGTGGCACCGCCGGGCAGGACCGCACAGATTGGGTTTGCTTAAAAGCTTTAAATCCCATTTTTCACTCTCTGTGGGGTCCTGAGTGCTGCAGGACCCATTGCAACGAGGGCAGCACCCCTGTGCACAGTGAAATGCACCTACGCTGGGTCAAGTATCCATATGGACACTGAAGTACACCTCAACCCAGGGCATGATGCTTGGAGCAACCTGCTCTGATGGAAGGTGTCCCTGCCCCTGGGACTGGATGAGCTGTGATTTCAGGGGGGTGGCACCCACCCTGGAGGTGGTGGATTTAAGGTGATGATCCTATCATCAATCCCTGGGAAACTCCTTCCCCACTCCTTATTTCCTACCCTGATCCTACCCAGTGTCTGATAAGCAGTCGATTACTTCTCCTCCCAGCCCCTCGCCCGATTTGCATACAATAAATATCACCCTCGGAAGTGCGCAGGGGAGAGCTGAACCCCGGCTCATGCTTTATGTATGAGAAATAAACAGGAGCTCAAGTTTGCATAATCAACACGGATTTAATTTGTGAGCTCTTCCACTCGGGTCCCCGGCTGCAATCAGGCTCCGTGCCTGGCAACCCACCCGCTAATATCTTCATTAAGTGCTTGGGGACCACGTTCCATCGCCAATGGCAAAGTGCACGGTGCCCGGTTGGGATGTGAGCCCTTGGAATGCCACGGCAGGACAGGGCACGGCCAGGAAGCGCTGCTCCCCATTCCCCACCATCCTCACCCACTGAAGTTCCCTTTAGTGCCTTTTACTTCACTATAATTTGTCGATCTGTGCTACCTTGTGCATGCTAATATATGCAAAAAAACACTGGGGCTCCTATTAAAATGCCATGAAAATCTAATGAAATTAATGCTGGCAACAAATATTACCTAATGGAAGAGCCCCCGGGAAAAAAAAAACGAGGAGTGCAAATATATATTTGCACATATTTAAAGAACTCTGTCAAGTAGTTTAGCTTCACAGTTTAGGCTTTATTAAAAAGGAGGGGGAGGAAGCACAGAGCGTTTAAAGAGCCCACCGTGAGCAGAAGGGCTCTTCCTGAATTATATGTTTAATTTCAATGGGAACTGTTGCTGGTGGAACTGAGACCCTCTCGGCTGTGTTGGGGGAGCTCCCATCAGGCAAAGCCCATGTCCAGAGAGCATCCTATCCTGCAAGCATCCTGGCTGGTGAGCGCTGAATCCTGCGAGCATCCCATCTGGGGAGCATCCCATCCATCAGGCCTTGAGCCTAGCAGCATCCCATAGGGATGGCAGCAGCACCGAGGCCTCCCTGGGGAGGGGACACCCAATTATACGTGTTTGTTAACTTAGGTGTTAATACTCTGAAGCCATCTGGCAATGACAGCTTATTATGAGCTTATCTCTTGCAGAAAGCTACTCCTCGTTGGTAATTACAACAGCCACTATTATTTCCTCTTTAAAGGGCCGTGGCAGGTAATATCTGCCTCTGCATTTAAGATTTGAAATATAACCTCAGTTCCCCCTCCCAGCACCAAGCGGGATCCCCAGGCTGGGATGATGGGGCTGCAAAACACCAGCTTGGCTGCTAGATGTGAGGGTTTGGGGTCTGAACATGTCCCTTTCTTGTCCCTATGGCTTCAGGACCCAGGACATTACCTTCACTGATGGGATGGGGCATGAGGGGACAGTCCCTACAGCATCCTCACCCCGCTGCACCACCGAGTGCTGCCCCGGTGGCTGTGGCGAGCAATAATAATAGAGTTTATTGTCCATAAAAGCCATCTTTAATGGTTAAGAGCTTGTATCTGTGGTGTAATGGCATTAAAACGCTGCTGGCTTGCAGCCATCCCTCCTGCCAAGGCGAGGGGCTTCCTGCCTGCCAGAGTTTTCCCACTGTGTTCCTGTTTTATCCATGGAAACACAGCGACAGCTCCGAGAGGAGAATCCACAGCATGGGGCTCGGCTGGCAGGAGCAGCACTGTCCCCATCCCACACATGGCACATGGGGATGGAGATGGGGACGAGGCTGCTGGTGCGGCACCCGATGGCACGGGGAGGCATTGGGGTACATCCCTGTCCCCATCCCCTCTGCCCCCTGAAATCCCAGCTCTCCTGTCCATCCCATTGACTTTCTCTTTAATCTCCCTAACCTCCATGATTTCCACAGCCCTGGAACCACATCCCAGGTGCCTGCCCCTGCTCCTCAGGCACTTTAATTACTGAGGAGTCCCAGGTGATGCTGGCCTGGCCACATCTCCCAGCCGAGGGCTACTGGGAGGTGATAAATGAGAGGTCTGAGCTGCATATCCACATCCTTGTGCATGGAGAGGGATGGAGCGGCAGAGGGTACCAGGCAGAGCCCCACCACTGCATGGCACAGCCTTGGCACTGCAGAGCACAACCATGGGAGTCCTTGTGAGTACCCATGGGCACAAAGATCACCAAATTTCCCACACTGGCTTTGCATCCAGGAAGGAGCCACACAGGGTCTGCTAATAAACCCATGTGGAAGGGGACTGCTTTGGCACTGGGAGCAAGTGGACATCCGTACTGGTAATTAACCCAGGAAACTGGTTTGGGTCAAACCAGCTCTGTTTGCCCTCAAATGTGGATATTTGGGATTTCCTTTGGTTGAGTTAAGCCTTTGCAGGAGCCTATAGATGGGTATGTATACATAGACAGGAATATGAAGCTCTATTTTTATACTTATATAAAAAAGAAGTTAATTTCCCACTATTGCAATACTCAGTACCAAAAGTGGCAGCGTTTCACCTGGGAAGCATCCGCATGGAAAGCTTTGATCCCCAGGAGCCATCCACCACTGATTCCCAGACCAGAGCCCCTCGGCCTCCCCATGTGGGCTGTTCACTCCTCACTTTAAAACCCAGCACACTCCCCTTTGCCCATCTCTCCTTCCAAGTCCAAAATAGCTCCGGAGGTATCCGCTCGGCTCCTCCAGAAAGGATTGCTCAATATTTCTCGGCGAGCTGTGGGATGTCTGATGTGAGTGAGCACATTAAACAGGGGTATAAATTCGTAATGAGAGCCCTGGAATGAATGGTACTTATCATTTATGGATGGAATAATTAGAGATCCTGTACTTGGAGGTTTTGCATGGTCCTGTAAATCGGCATCCCGGGAAGGAGGGGAACTAGAAGTGAAATGGATTCAGTTTGGGAAGTCGAGGAAGCTCCTTGGTGCATCCCGGAGGATGCCGCTGTCGTTGATCCTTATTCCATCACTATTGGGATGTCCCTGCTCCTGCCCGCGGTTCCCCTTTGTGCCTCCTAGAAAAAGCAAGTCTGGGCTGCCAGGAATTTGGGAATTTAAGGCTTTTTTATGGCTTTCCTGCCCTTGGACACCTCGTGCTGTGTCAGAGCCAGCCCTGGGGCTCCTGTGTGCTGCTCAGCACCAGTGTGGGGCTGCGCCATGCCCAGGTACAGGATGCAGTGGGCTCGGCGGGTGATGCTCTGCTCTGGGCATCCCAGGGCCATACACAGGCCATCCCTGGGGTCAGGCCATGGGGCACCCAGCATGTCAGGGACCCCCAAGTCACCCCGGGGGGCAGAGTCACATCTCCCAGTGCCTCGTCCTCTGTCCTATTTTAACTCTGATCATCTAAAATACAGTAACTATGGCAACTGCTGCAGGTGAGACTCATTACAGTTAATCCTCTAATTACTAACTACCTCTTCAATCAGTTGTAATTACTTTGGGGACACAGTTAACCTCTCATTAGAAACGCATGGCCACGTTTTACCAAAAGCACAAACAGTGACATGCCTGGTAATTTAGCACCGCAGCACTCAAGGCCACTCTCCTTCTTTTATGCCGGCACAATCTCATCCCTGTCATTAACCAGGAATGGTTGTCATGACAATTAATCATTCAATCCCTCATCAGCAACTTTTGCCAAATGTCACCCTGCTCTTGATCAAATGAGAAGGGAAAATGAAATGAATCAATTCAGCACCCTGGTGTGTGTGCCTATGGATTGTGTAAGGGGGGGCAATAGGTGGGCCGGAGGTTGCCCTGCTCTGCCTCTGAACCAGGGTCTGGGCTGCCTTTGGGCTCCCTGAACTCATAGCCCAGATGTGCCATGGATCCCAGATGTGCTGTCCCCAGATGTGCGGTGGTGATGGCTCGGTCAGCCAGGTTAAGGCTGGTGACCTGCAGAGCAGGGTGCAGTGCCCGCTCCTCCAGCATGCCTTGGCTTCGAAAGCAAACCTCTCTCCCATCGTTTTCCTTTTCAACTGCAGTTAGTTGGAGTCATTTACTGTGTGCAAATCCCAGTCCTTAATTGCCAGTGCTAATCCTGAGCAGCGCTGAGGCTCTCGGTGGCTCCAGCCCCATGGCTCTGCTGGACCCCGTGTGGGGCTTGCAGGGGCTCAGGGGTCTACCAGAGCTCATTGTCCCGCAGAAAACGTGTTGGGATCTCAATGCCATCCCACTGACTGCAGGAGCGGTTGTGGAGCCCTGTGGTGGGCCATGAGCCCCCCAAAATATCCTGTTCCAAGATGGCACTGCTCCATTGGGAGCTTCATTCATCATTCCTAAGGGTCGATCCAGGCCAGCTCCCATGGAACCATGGGGAGATGGAGTTGAGTGGCTGTGCATTGGCAGGGATGCTTCTCGGTTCACATATTCATTGGTCCTGGGGGCTGTGTGCTGGCAGAGGGTGGGTGATGGCATCCCAGCCATGGCTCACCCCATAGGGGTCATGACCACTGTGGTCTTTGGAGGGGATGCCCCCATGACCCACACAGCCCTGCAATGGCCAGGAGGCTGCATCAGGCTGGGGAGGGCTGAATCCATCCCCGGCCATTGAAGGGGAAGGGGGAAGTTTCTCTGTGACTCAATTATAGGAGGCTGTAGAAGCGCATTAGGGAAGCTGGCATTTAAAGCTTGATGCGTTTGGACAGTGCGTCTCTCCCCGGCTCAGGGAATCGATTACCCGTCAGAGGGATGGGTGGGCTGGGGCACGATGCTCCCACTGCTCACACCATGCACAGCACCACCAGCCACGGCAAGGGTTGTGGGTTCCCCAGGGTGCCATGACCCGGTATTGCCAGGCAGGACAGGACAAGGGTGTCTGTCCCGTGGCAGTGCCCAGTGCTGCAGAGTGGGTGTATGGGGTTCCATCGTGGCTCAGCGCTTCCTTATTTAATAGCCTTGAATGTGAATTCCTCTTTGCTCACAGTGGTGCTGCCACAAGCACCCGGCACCCACCTCCTTTGGTGATGCCAGGTCAGTGCCAGGGCCATTTTTGGGGAAGAGGGGTTGTCTGGAGCAGGGACAGGGGCTTCAGAGCGAGGATGGGCCCCAATGGGCACAATGAGACTGCATGGAGATGCACAGCCCTCCAGCAGGGACAGGGTAGGGGACTTAGGTTGGCTCAGCAGGGATGGAGATCCGGGATGGAGCATCAATCCTTGCCTTCCCAGCCTCCCAGTGACCTGTTGCTGCGGTGCTGGGCCCGCAGGAGCTGGGCAGGAGCCCGGGGCTGCGGCGCTGCCACTCGCTATCGTCAATTCTTTATGGCACTGCATCTTTAATAGCTTTACAGAGCCCATTTAATGTGCTCCGAGACATGAAGTGCTGTCTAATCAGCACATTTAGGAGAATTGCCCACATCCTGGTCTCGCTGCCATAAAACAGTGCCCGCAGAAGCAGCTGTAATTAATGCTTTTTTCTCCCCCACTCGCTCCCTCTTTCTCCCACTGAATCAATTTATACAGCACGGGCTTCCTCTGCGCTGGAGCTTTTAGGCTGGTTTACTCCAGCATCCGAGGTGACTCGTCAATTAAGCAGCTGTGTATAATGGATGCTTCAGAGGAAAAAACACACTCTGATTCCCAGAAATGATCAATGTGCCGTTTTCACACACAAAACACAGTGCTCAGCTCACCCCCCCCCGGGGCTGAGCCACCGAGGAGGAGAGCAAAGGGGCTGGGGGAGAGCTGCCTTGGAAGGGCATAGATAAAACTGGATGGGAATTGGGGATGCGGCTGATGGCTGCCCCACGCCAGGGCAGGGATCTGCCCGCTGTCACCTGCAGCGGGTATGGGGTCCTTGGGTGAGGGGTCTGTGCTATAGGGCGCAGGTCAGTGTGGTGCTTGGGGCGTTCTGTGGGGTACGGCCCTGGCTCGGGCTCCCTGGGGAAGCTCTCAGGTTCTATCGCATGAGCCGGAGGTGGATCCTAATTGGGAACAAGGAAATGAAAAGGGAGAGGAAAGTGGGGCTGAGCTGGCAGGAAAGGGCCAATCCCCCCCAGTGCCCCATGTTCCGTTCTGGGCCACTTCAAAGGCTCCCGGCGCACAAAGGCCTCTGCTCTGCCATAGGGATCAAAGCCCTGTGATGGGGAGGACACCGGCAGTGTGCAGAGAACTCAGTGATGCACAACACAGCCCCCCCCAGCTGCCATATCCCAGCTCCATCCGACATTCCCACCTCCTCCCAATTCCCACCGCCATGGGATGCAATGGGAGCTGAGCCATCCCGCACCCTGCCCTGGCCTTCACCCCACTGCAGGTGTCCCCATGTGCCCTCAGCATCCTCTCAGTGCCTGGTACCAGTTGTAGCTCCCTTCTTGCTGCTCCGGCCCATCGTGATGCCACCCTGGGGTGATGCTGGGGGGTCAGGAGCAGTTTTCTCAGCTGATGGCTGTGGTGAGCTTTTTATTTCCCATTGGTGTCCATCATTATCACCAGGCATCCCTGGGGCTCTCACAGCCACGTGCCTGCACCATTCTGCTGAGCTTTGGAGTGGGGCCAAGCAGCATCCCACAGGGACAGGGCGTTTTGGTACCCTCAGCATCCATGTCACATTGTCCCAAGCCAGCGCCAAAATGGGGACAAACCTCTGATGATCCAAACTGGAGCATCTTTGGGTAAGTAACCCCCTGTAGGCAGTGGGATGGGGAGAAGGGTATGGAGCTGGGGACAGCTCCCAACGCATCCACAGCCCTCCCATCCCTCTCCTAAGGGTTCCCAGCCAAGAGGGATGGTTTTCCGTTCCTTTTGCTTTCTTTCCAACTTCACCCTAATAACTCCTGCTGGGAGCTGGAGCCCCCTGAACAAACACCGCTGGGAAAAGGCTGGGAGACAGGAAGACCATGGATCAACCTCGGCCCTGCACTGCTCCCGCGCCTGCCCCGCTGACCTCTGCCGCGCCAGGCCAGCCGGTGTCTCTGCTCCATAACCGGATTTACGGCTGTGGGCTGGAATCCATCACGCAGGGATGGAGCCGCTCGCATGCTCCATACATCTCCATTAATCTTCCCTGGGCGCTGTGGGTCAGCAGGCCCTGCTCCTTGGGAAGAGACCCCCTGATCCTGGGGGGTGAAGAAGCCACAGTGCTGCTGGGGGGGCAAATGAGAGCCTGGTGCCATGGCCCATCACTTCCCCAGCGCATCGCTGCCTTCCCGGGGGTCCCAGCTCAGCTTTGATGCCTCCCAGCGTGTCTGTGCCTTCACCCGCATCAGCCTGATGTAAATGAACGTGCAGAGAGTGGGGATCCTTCCTCCCCTCCACGCGGGTGCCATGGCAGGAGTGAGTGAGGAGAACACAGACGTGAGCGGAGCGCGGCTGTCGAGGGAGACGATGCTCTTATCAGAGCAACGCCACCGACAACAGGCTTGATGCATTCTTAATAACTCAGCTCCCATTCGTGACTGACAGGAGGATGGAATCCGGTGCTTCCCTGCCTGAGAGCATGAGGAGCTGTGCTGCCTCTGCTTCCGCTTGCTTGGAGCCACGGGGCATTGCTCAGTGTCGCGGACGCGGTGGGCATAGGGATCATTCACATCCCTCTTCCGTGTTCCATCCATCGACAGCTCCACAGAGCCTTATGGAGCTGGGAGCGACACAGGGGAGAAGGGGAACTTGCTGAAAGCAGCAAATCGCACCGATTCCCCTTCTCCAAATGTCAGCAGATTTGGAGGGGAAAGCAGCAGGAAGTTAAAGGTGAAGATCTCCCGGGAATCTCCTGCTTGCTCTGATTCGGCTCCCGCAGCACAGCTGCCTGCAGACAGGCGCTCCCCCAGGGCTGCCCCACTCGGTGGAGAGCACCCTGTAATTCAGGCTGACAGCTCGGGCCAGCTCCACTCGGCAATGCAATTAAGCGTCGTAATCGAGTGATCTGGGGGAGAAGGAAACTCGTCGGAAGGGAAATAGAACAATCCATACGGGAATGAGGTACGTAACAGCACGTGCAAGGGATGGGGCAGGAGCAAACCCCGATGCAGCATCACCTCTTAACACCATCATAAAACCAAAGGGGTTTTGCCAAGGAGCTGGTGTATCGCGGTGATGGATCTCTGAGCCTCAAGGGATGAAGCAGCCTGGTTCCATGGGGCTCCATAGGCTGGAAGGTGCCCTGAGGACCATCACAGGGGATGCCCATGGGAGAGGGTGATGGTACCCTCTGCTGCTCTGCTTTGGCTGGGGAGCCACAGGGACCCCTCGAGCCCCCCATGGTTCTGCCCAATGATGCTGCTGAACGCTCCACACAAAGAGGCTGTGAAATGGCCCTGTGCCGGATATGAAACATTCCCAGGTGAGATAAAACCAAATCACCTGTCACTCAGCGCCCTATCTCCGGTGGCATCAGAGCCTCGTGACTAGTAGGGCTTAGAAAACACACCACAGGCTGGAATCCACTCTTCCTTGTGCTCCTGTCCCCATCACAAGGGCTTCTGCCCCAGCTTTTGAGCAAGGTTGAATTTTCTATGCAATGCAAATGGGGAGGAAAGAAAAAGGCACAGGATCTGCTCTATCAGTGGCAGGGAACACAGTGTTCCCTCAGGGAACAGGGAGGGGGACAGGGAAAAGCAAGGACACAGGGATGCTCCCTGGCCGATGCTGGGATGCAGTGGGGCCATGTTGGGCTGTGTGTTTCTTGCAGCTGCACACTGTGGGTGCTGTGATGTCCCCTTGGGGCTGTTATGGGGTAGGAAGTGTACAGGGGGCTCTCACAGGGATCCTGACTCTGCTCCCTCTTCCGAAAGAAGGGAAGACCCTGGGGCAAACCGCAGGAGCCATGATCCATCATGTGCCAGTGACCCAGACGGGATGTTTTTAAGCAGGGAATAAAAATAGACTCAGGCTGACAATAAGCATCCGCTCTGAGCATCGCTATCAATGGGGACTGTGCTGGGGTTCAGGATGCACCCCAACCCCTCACACCCCAGCCAGCCCTGCGCTCTTATGTCTGTGCCATGCACTTCTGTCCCTGCCTGCTCCCTGGGCACTGTCACCTTCCTCCTGCAGCCTGCGAATGCAGGGTTGTCTGTGCTGGGTTGATGATGCCCCTCTAGAAAACACGCTGTATGGAGATAACGCAGGCAGCCGCTGGCCCCGGGACCTGACTGCAACAGAGATTTGTTACACTTGAATAACTTGCTGAATCTATAAATAAACTGGAGATGGGGGAAGCGACCACAGAGCGCGGGAGCTTCTGCCTCCCTGACCCCTGCAGCACCCCGAGCAATGGCGAGGGGTGCAGCGAGGAGGATGCTCCTTGGGATGCAGCTCCTTGGGATGCAGCTCCTTGCCCAAATAGGAGCGTTATGTGCCCTCTGTGCCCCCCATCTCCAACACTTGCGCCTCTTGCCTCGGGGACCCTGACAAGGAACCAAATGGGACCAGTTTCTCGCCTTGGGCCAACTCTGCTCTTAGTGAGAGGCCATGGGGTGAGGGGCAGCAGATCCTCTGTGCCACAGCAGCAGCTTGGGAAGACCCCCACTGCTGTATCCCTTCCTTCCTCCTCCTCCTCTTTCCGCTTCACGCCTGGCTGCCCATGGCCGCCTCTCTCTGCTCCACGCTCTCTGTTTGCTTTCCCAACAGATGTTGATGCCTCTCCTCTAACGAGTGTTTTAACACCGGAATCTCGCTCCCCCCTTTGGCTGGACATCTGCCGCCAGCATCAAAGTCACTGCCCAAACACCCTGCACCCACTGCACCACCGACCGCAATGGTGCTCAACATCTGGATGTCCCCCATGTGCGTGTGGGGTGTGCTCGTCCCTATAGCGCCCCTTGGGGAACCACATCTGGAAACAGCTGGGAGATGGGGAAAACCTCCTGGGGTTTGCTGTGGAATGGGGAACGGGGCTGTTACCCAAAACTGAGCTATGGGAAGCACTCACCTGCATGCCAACCCCTTCGTTAGCACACGTCCATTCCAACCCTGGCTGTGCCACGGTGATGTTAATGCCGGGCAGGAGGTGGCAGGGGTTGAAGGCACCGTCCCCCCTGCTGTGTCCTTCAGCATCTCTTTGTGTCCCCATTGCCAGCGCAGGAGGGCTGCTTGCGGGGCAGGAGGCAGTGATCCCAAATATGGATGCTGGCCCCGATCAATGCTATCTCCTCTTTCCATGCCTATGAGCTCATTGATTTTTTCTTTCGTTGTTGTTACCTCTCTGTTTATGTAATGTCTGAACTTTGCACAACTGAACCGTTTAATGTGCAGAAAAGAGCCCTGTTGCCATGAAAACGGACCTGCAAATGACAGCACGAATGCGGAGATATCCCTGTTTTATTGGGCCATACCGAATGTATTTTAACCTTGATAAGTCAATAACTTTTGGTACAAAAGGAACGAAAGCAGATAGAGCTTTCAGAGCCTTGAATGCGTTTAAAGAGGAGAGTAATGGCCCAGTTTTAATCCCTTGCAGATCTTTCTCCTTCTGAGGGTCAGTCATTTCCAGAGCACACTGACATTTCGGTCCAAGAATTACAGCGTGCGTTTGTCAGGATGAGGGATGGAAACGCTCCGCGCTCCCATTGCCGGCTTCCCAAATAATGAGGTTCAATTAAAGGGACACCATCACCTCAAAGAGCGACTCCGGTGCCGCAGGAGGAGGAGGTGCCCGTGGCCACCCCAATGCATTATTCATTCGTGCTAAAGCAGAAGGACTTGCACAAATCTCCCTCCGCCAGCTTCCTTTTCGCAATTCAATCCCTCTGGATGTGGAAGCGGAGCCGCTCACACTTTGCAGAGCTCATTCATTAGCAGATTAAGGCTCTCCTTGTGTTCCCAACATCGCTGGGTGAAATTTATGTTCCGGCAAAGTATTCACTGCTTTCTCTGAATCACAGAAGTGGTTTTCCTCTGTAAAGGGGGGGGGGGAAAAACCAACCCAGAAAAGGATGTAAATGGGGAGGTCAGAGCTGCTTAATAGTATCTTCTTGAAGGCAGTGCCAAAACACCCACCTTTTGAAGTCGGCTGTTTCAAGATGGATCTCTTCCTCAGCACAAACACCATCCCCCTTTCAAGTCCTCGTGAGTGACTTGAGGTGGTTCAAACATCTGAGGAGAATGAGGGCTCCTTTCTGTGCTCTTTTTCCTCGGTGCCGAAGAAAAAGCCATCTTTCTTCCTGACTTACTAATAGCTTTGATTAAATTATCTTTGAAAAATCTAAGTGCTGCTCACAAATCCATAATGGTTTTATTCTTATCGCTGGCCTAGATTGCAACCCAGAAAGCAGATAAATAAGCTGCAGAGAATGCACAAAGCTGCACAAGAACCTGCCAGCTCCATGAGCTAAAAATGTTTGAACTGAAACAAATGAATAGTATGAATAGCCCTGCTCGAAGGGGGAATTGATTCAATATAACGTATTTTCACAAGGAGGATAATACGTGTTATAATTACACGGCGGAATTGCTCTCCTGAAAGCATATCTAGCTATTATTGTAATTCCTTGACTTTCAGCACTGATCACAAGTGCAGACTGGATCTTCGTGTGTTTGGAGACGTTGAGTCTCCCCAGATAGCTTGGCTCTCCTCCTGCACACCAAGGCCCTACATGCCTGAGGAGCTGTTGGCCCTATCCTGAATGGAGGAGCTGAGAAGGAGCCAAATGGACTCCGAACCCTTCAAGGCTCATGGCTGGGAGGCAAAGAGCGGGAGGCGGTGAGCCCAGGGGCACATGCTGTATGGCTTTAGGGGTGCTGAGTGATGGGAGCTGTGTGTGTGTGTGTGTAGCACTCCTTGTCATCATTACGGGCAAGAGTGAACGGCCTGATTCCCCAAGTCCCCTCTGTCTGCCCTCCCTATGGCAGGGGGACAGCCTGCTTTGGGACCAGCATAAAGGACTAAAGAGAGCAACTCTTGCCCGGCTACACACCCCGCGGGGGGGTGCGTGGTGGCCGTGCCCATCACCGGGATGTCCACGGCTCCGGTGGGTGATGTCTGTCCCCGGCTGACCTCCACCCGAGGCTTCATCCCCTGCCTGCTGCCGAGCCCACGCTTGGAGCCCGTATCCGTGCCCTGGAGGTGCGAGGGGGCCCTCCATAGCCGGAATAGGGACTACAACTCCCATGATACCCCGCGGCTCCGAGCAGCAGCCACACGCGGCGGGGTTGGCGCGGGGCACGCCGGGATCTGCAGTCGAAATCACCCGCGAAAGAGGCGCGTGTGCAGGAGGCCCCGCCCCTCCGCGCAGGACGCGCGGCGCCGTCCCCATGGTAACGCTCCGGGGGCGGGGCTTTGCCGCGTGCGGCCGCCGGGTCCCGCGCGGGGCGCTCAGTGTCACCGCCGCCGCGCACCGCGCGGGAGCAGCACCGGGAGCCGCCCCCGGTACGGCCCCGCCGCTATGGAGCGCTGAACCGCGCTCTGCCCGCACCGACGGGCACGGCACAAAGGAGCCGCGGTGCCGGGGGATGCCCGCGGGATCCCCGAGCGCACCCGCGCGGCGTTGATTTGGGGTTAATTTGAGGCTTTTTTTGGTTTTTTCGACCGGATTTTTTTTTTTTTTGCACCTCCCGTCCCCATCGCCGCCGCAGCCCCGGGGGCTGAGCGCCGGGAGCCGCCG
>JASSUY010010724.1:0-22775 GCA_032466535.1 Forpus xanthops
AAAAATCCAAAACACAGTGCTACACCAGCTACTGCTTAAAGAAAAATGACTGCTGCTGCTGAACCCATGACAACATGGAAGCTACTTTTAGAGGCTGGGTGCCAGAATTTGCTAAGTGCTGGGTTGTACTACCTAAGTCAAAGGCCTTATCTTCTGTTTGTGTATCATCTCAGAGTGTTCTTTGGTGAGTTTGAGGTCCCCTGGCATTACAAAAGCAATACACAAACTTCATAGTTTAGAGTTTTTTTGTTTGGTTTTCCTGCTGATGTTGTAAGTTTTGCAGGCTATAAACTCTGTGCTGGTCATGATGGGCTCTTCCTAACCTCTGCAAATCTGAGACGACAAAATGTGTCTAGGTCTGAGCTTGTCGATGCACCTTGTAAACTCTGCAAGCAACACCTCCAGTGGAAATTAAAATACTCCACAAGCCCTTTGTTTCAGGTTTTATTGAGCTGACAAACTGCTTTAGCAAAATGATATGTTTTATAATCTTCATGACTTAGTTGTTCATTTCAGGGCTCATGAAATTTAAAAGCTAGGCAGTCCAGTTGGCAGTACTTGTAAAGCCTGTGAGTATGTCTTTGCAGGTTGAGAGACTTGAAAATTTCCAACAGAGTGTAGATGTCCATTATAATCTTCATAAATCTACTATGAAAAGGTCGGGACAGTTTACAAAATCCTTTAGTAAACCAGAAGATCATAATATCACACATGGCATGCAGTTTCTTTTGGTATTCTGTTAGGGTCTTAACATGCTGAAATTCATTCTTCTTGGGCTCACTAGGACTACAAAGTCTGTGGTGAAGACAAATGATATTTTTAATCCTGCTCTGAGGCTTCGGGGGTTTAAGTCCACCTACGACTGCCATCTTCTGCTCCATTTTGTTTGGTTTCCCTAGCAAAGTCTTTCCTCCTCTTGTCTGGGTGACTTTACGACTGCTTCTTGGCAAGGTGTATCTCTGAGGAGGTAGAAACCCAAATGAACAGAGTGAAGATGCATGTGTCTTCTTCTCTGTAAAACATGTTTGAACATCACATATGTAAGCACAGACTGTGGTCCTGGTGCATTCACCACCATGATGTTTGTGAGAGTGGAGGAGAGAGAGGTGTGAACAGAGGCTTTATGTGGTCTATGTATCTTGAAGAAAGGCAAAGAAATGCTTGCTTTGCTCGGTATCAAACCCATGATAAGAAGTAGAGAGGTCTGTCCTTTTTAGCACATGTAGGTAGGGGAGTTTGAAGGGTGATTCTAGCCTGAATTACATAAAGTAGTTCACCTTGTGATATTTATGATACTTTCCTGAATGGGGTATCTATGTAAGTCCCTAAGTGATAAAGAATGGGCCTAAAAATACCTTTCTCTCCCTGAGGCAATGGCAAAGTAGACTTGGTACACAGAGGGGATCTGGTCTGTACGTGGGTGCTACTTGGGACTCCAGGGGAGGGAGATTTAAGCATTTCCAAACTTGATTCTCTTTTTGTATATAATGGTTGCTGTATTCTTTCTGGAGAAGCATCTGCCTGTATAAAATGTTTTGCCTGAGCCTTCATTAGGATTAGTCAGCAGATGCCCATTTTGACCATAAAGGATTAAGTCCAGATTCTTGTGGTGGGTTTCTTTCCCTTAAACGAAATGCACTGACTTCTATGGCTTGTGTGTGAGCATGGGCACATATGTATATGCATACCTTGTAAATTGTTGCAAATTGCTACCGGGTTTTGAACTTAAGGGGGAGGACGGAAGGACCAAGAAAACTAAAAGAGGAGAGGAAAAAGCTTACCCTACCTTTCAAGTATATCAGGATCTCTTAACAAAGCCTTCTTGCATGGCTCATTTGACATTAATGGAGCGTTGACAAATATTTTTGCAGCTGGATTAGTGCTAATGAAAACCATTAGTTTTGCAAGGACCTTCTTGCAGAACTTTGTGTTGCTTAATTTCAGGTTCTTGGATTGTTCATGTATGTGAGAGTGTGTGAAGGGCTATGGCTAAATTGTTGTCCTACCCTAAAGCTCTGGGCTAGGCAATGGATGATCCATGTCACAGCTTGGTATTGTTGAAGCCCAGTTCATGCAGGTGTGTATGATGGGGCTGGTGGTGCTAAAGGGAGAAGTGTAATAATCCCTTCTGAATACTATTTAGCTGCTTAGTGTGCATCCAATATTTACCCCTGGAAGTTAATTTCTTAGTGAAAACAGCTAACCAACTACTTCTTCAGGATGTGCCTTCATCTGTGAAGTGATACCAGGTCATATCAGGTGGCAGTATGGTGTTTATTTGTAGAAAGAAAACAATCAGATTGGGAAAGAAGGGCTGTTTGGCTCGGGCTCCATCTCTCATGTGCCTGAGTTTGTTGTACATTACAATACATAGAGGGTGTGGCTTGCAGTTTGCCCATGTGCCTTGGAACTGCTGTATTCTCAACTTGGACCTTCTACCTTAAAAGTATTTTCAGGATACTGCCTGCCTTTATTTTGGGTTTTCCTCCCTTTAAACTCCTCTTCTGAAAGGATTGCAGTGTTGCATGGAATTTAATTTTATTTTGTTTTTATTTTGTTTGAAGGAACAATTTAAATGTATGCAAGTAAGTTGCTACTGTGAATGAGCTGATGTATTTCTATAAAGTATCAGAACATGGGACACTTGATTTATAATACTGAACAGTTAATGTGAACAAGTCATAAATTACAACATTGAGCTTACTGAGCGTTCAAGATCCCTGCTTTGTGTGAGTTAGTGGATAGAAGATTGAAGGTCTCTTCTGTATGCACCTTGTGGACCTTCATACATTGGTTTTAAATAATTTTCTTAATTTAGTGAGGCAAAAGCAACAATCTTGTAGGTTTTGAAGACATGGGGAAAGAGGTAGTTTCTTTCCTTCTCTGTCTCTCCCTACCTTCTTCCTCCTGTTTGAAAGTACATGTGCCTGCAGAGCGCTGCACTGATGTCCTGGAGTTAGAGTTCTACTTGCTGACAGCAGCAGTACATCTACAGGGTGAGGAGGTAGACCGAATGGCCAGAAGGATAAATTGCAAGTTGAAGAATTTCAACTTTTTTTTTTTTTTTGTCTACTTAAAGGGCAATTTACTATGAAGGTGTCTGTAAGTTTCTTGTGGCTGTCTGCAGTGAGATCCACTGAAAAATTTTGGAAGTAGCTGTAAGCTGTGTGTGGAAAGACTGATATTTATTTATTCACTTTAGATCTGAAGCCGTGCCTGCCAAATTAACATGCTTCCAGTCTCTAAAAAGTCCCTACGGTTGCCAAATGCAAATAGGGAATGGGAGGGAAGACCCAGATACCCATCACTAAGTAACTACTTGGGCAGTACCAGATCAGCTTTCCTCGTGGGTTCCTGGGGACCACAGACAGCCCTGATGTTGGCATCTGGGGGAAGAAAGGCAAATGCATCTTTGAAGTGTCATTTTAGGGACAGGAAAATGCTGCTACAGGGAAGAGCATGAATTTCTGGTTTATAGAAACCAGAATTCCTTGCTTCTGGTGCTGTTCCCCTGAATTGAATTTAAGACTCCATAAATAAGTACAGTGCTGATAATGTGTAAATTACTACCTCTGCAAGTAGAAAAGTATTATAACATAGTGATAAAAGACCACTGATAGTGCACATTAATGTTCAAGGGCTTACCCACCATCTAAACAAATGGACGGTTTGCCTTAGCTAATTACTTAAAGGATGAATCGTTGATGTACAATCAGAGGTTAGAAAAGAAAGCATCCACCACTGAATGGCAAAGCTCAGTTGTTGCAGACACAAATGTTAGTGGCCAGTATTGGACTTACGCTAATAGTTGCTCCAACTGTTAGACTGGCTTTTTTGTCAAGTCTGCGATTTGGTCTGACACTGGCAAATGTCTTCTATCAATTTAGCTTCTCCTTATATTTTCCCCTTCCTGTTCTGTTTTAGTCATTTGACAATAATTTACTACCTTGCTTAGCTTTTTAGTCAGTTGTCTCCCACTCCGGAAAGCCAGTTTTCTTAAGTGCTTCTGTGATGCCAAGTTAATTGCCCGAAAATAAGTGCTTGAAGATGGATCAAGTATTGTCTCATCAGCATTCAGTATCCCTGCCAGAGGATGGGAGGGGGAAGGGACATAACACAGGGAAGGTTTGAAGAAAAGAGATGAGGAACAAAGGAAAGCAGGACTGTCTTGCAAATGGCCCTGGCTAGGGAGAGCCATCAAAACTCTCCTTGGATGTGACTGAATTCCTGCTGTACTTGCAGGTTGTCCTGTGAAATGTCATCAGTGCTTCAGTGTAGACACAGGTGGAATTGATCTCCCCACCCTAAAATTAGAGGAAATACTATGCTGTTGTGAGGCTCTGATCTTGATTCCTTACTAAAGCAAAAGTTGAAGCATGTACCTACCTATTCAGGCAATACTTATGTTACCACTGCTTCGTTTACTCCGCCCCTATAGCGCAAGGTGGGGAGTCAGTGTTTATGACTCCTTATTATGGTGAGGTGTCGTGGTTTAAGGCCCTCAAACAATTCTCTCACTTACTTCCCCCTCTTTCTTCCCCAGTCCCGGGAAGAATGCAACTCCCACAGGTTGAGATAAGAACAGTTTAGTAACTGAGGTATAACACAAATCACTACTGCTACCACCAATAATAATACAAGAGAAATACAAGGAAAGAGTACAACAGCTCACTAGCTATACACCCAGACCGACCAAGCAGTGCATCCCCCTCACCTGATGCTAAGACAGACAACGCAGTGTGTGTATGTCCCCCTTCTGGGTCTCTAGTGTCTATTTTGATGCCCTAGGCATGATGTACTGTGGTATGGAATTCTTCTTTGGTCAGTTTGGCTCAGGTGCCCTGTCTCTGCTTCCTCCCAGCTTCCTCCCAGCTTCCCCTCCTCCCTGGCAGAGCATGAGACTCAGAAAGTCCTTTGTGAGCCTAAGCATTCTAAGCCATAACTATAAACACTGGTGTTATCAGCGCTGTTCCCAAACCAAAAATCAAAAACACAGTGTTGCAGCAACTGCTATGAAGGAGAAAAATGACTGCTGCCACTGAACCCATGACATGAGCATAAATGTGCAGTCTGAGAGATGTCTAAAATTCAAAGCTATGCAAAAGAGATGGAAAAAATTAGAAGTGAGGAAAGCAAACAAAAAATGACAAGTTTTTGGCACCTGTGAGTTCACCTTGCCACTGGTAAATAGCACAGATATAGCACAAGACTGGATGTAACACAACACATTTTTCTTCTTTTTTTGCCATGGGTGAGATGCAGAAACAATTATCAGGATATGAAAAAATGTTTGAGGCATGCATTTTTTCATATCCCAGTCTGAGGTTAGTCTTTATAGGATAAAGCACCCAATGTCTCCTTTTAGGCCTGCAGGGGACTTTGAAGGAGCTGTGGAGATGAAGAGCAAAAATAGATGCCTAGCCAACATCAGTAAAAGGTACTTATGCAGTAACCAAAGTGCGAATCCTGATGAAAACCTCTCTGGTGGGCAGGTGCTGACAGCTTCTAGTGAGAGCATGAATGTGTTTGGCATACCTGCTTGTCACCATAAGTTGTGCTCCCCACATCTGGGGAAAGGAAGGGGACTACCACCCCCTCCAAGACTTGCCAGCACCACCAGAGCTTTGCTTTAATCCTTCTTTGCCAAATACAGTCAAGGCCACTCCCTGAGATTTAACAAATCCTCTACTATTTTAAGCCTCAAGGGTATTGGAAGTGCTCTTGATCCCTCCTGCCCATTCTTCCTCTGACTGCTTATGTTTCTGTGTGTTAGACTCTGCATTCCAAGTGTTTCTTGCAGTCTGCTCTTTTTGGAAGCCACTGGGCAGATTTACCCTAAAAGTGTGTATACTTGTGTCAGCCCCCTTACCTGACCTCAGTGAGTTTCAATGGCTTTCCTGCTTGCCTTTTAATCTGGGAGAATCTCCCTTGTCTGGAGAAGAAGGCTTTTATTCTGGCTTGCGCATCATCAGTGGATTTGTTAAGTAAGCTTTATATGTAAAGCCTCTAACAAATGTATGTCAGTGCTATAGAGAACCTGTCTGACTTTTTTGCATCCCACTGACTGGGCCTGTAGTCAGAAATACTGTTCTTGCACTAGGAAATTTTGTATAGGCACATGAATCTATGTGTAGCCTATTATTATTAGCCAATTTGGAGAGCATATGTATTATTTTGAAACCTTTCCTACCTTTCAACCCCCATCTTGACATCAGAAACATTACAGCCCTTTACTTGATTAGGCAGCAGTGGAAGTAAATAATTATAGTTGGAAAGCACTCTAAAATGTATTAATATTGCTTTAATAAGGGATCTCTGTCTATATGCCTTTTGTCAGATGTGCAACCCTTAATTGACACATCAGACTCTACCATTCATCTGTGAATGTTATCCCATTTTTTGCCTGCATTTTTGAAGGACCTGTCACTGCTGCATCTATGCAGCTCTTCCATATCTCATTCACCAAACAGGCTGGGGCTGGCAATAACCAAAAAGAAGTGTAATGAGCCAGAGAGCACCCAGCATGCCTGCTGCATATATTCAACAGCATCCTAAGTGCTAAATTTGCACGTATACCTTTGTCAGTGCTCATGCAGTAATGTCAGTTCAATAACATCGCTTCAGGACACGAAGATGGATTTTACATTTATAATGAATGAGATAATTTTATTATTGTTGCTAGCAGCAAAGAGGTTTAGAGATAGTCCAGTTCTCAGCCCTGTGAGAAGCAGAAATGATGAAAGAAACATTGCAGCATTCCTCAGCACACGTTTGATCCATCAATCACCCAAAGTGCACACTCCTAAACCATTAAAGTGTGACATCTCCTCAGACTTTTGAGTTTACTGACTTTAAAGCAGCAAGTCAATTAGGAAGCCAAACCTAGGCTAGGAGGAGAAGTAAAAACGCTATTAAAATACTGACTTGACATTCTTAGGTTTGTTTGATAGTCTAAGAGACTGCTAATATTTAATTTAAAAAAAAAACTGGAAGCTGTCCAAAGCAAACTTATGAGTAATGTAAGTTATATTAAAGCAAACTTTCATTAGGCTACAGTTTTCTCATAATTAGTTTCAGCACAGTGATACAGTTTCAGAGCAACTATGGCATTTCTTTATTTTTTCAATGGAGCTTTCTGTGAAGGGTTATTTCCAGATTTTGTGGTGCAATGAAATAAATAGGGGATTGATAAATCTGGAAGAAAACCTAGACAGGGAACCCAGTTCTTTTCTCTCCTGACAGTGCCCTGGACATGAGCATTGCAATAAGATTTAACCTCTGTGTGCAGCCATTGGGGTTCTTCAGAGGTGAAGTGTTGCAGTTCTCTGTTGGAAATGCCACTGTTAGTTACCTGCTGAATGACTGGACAGGAAGAAAAGTACAAAGAAATAAGGTGTAAAGTCATTCTGAAAAGAAACTGTCTGCTTACATGACGGGGTAAGGTAGTCAGATGGGTGTGCTGGAAATAGCTGCTTAAAGATTTGACTGCTGTGATAGATGCCTGCAGCCCTTGTGTGCTTGCACCCTGTCCATTTGTTGCACTGGTGTGTACTGTGGCTGGCATCAGTTTGAATGTGCCGGTGGTGCTAGATGCACTGAAAGTCATGAAGCTTTTGTTATTGGAAATTTTTGCTTGGTGTAGTATTTATGATTTTTGCCTTCCCGTCATTAAGTTGATTGCTCATGAGGGGAGGAAAATGCAAAAAAAATATCCAAAGGGAGTTAGGAGCCCAAATTCTCTTTCCTAAACTCTTCTTGATTCCTTAAATCAAAACACATTCAAAAATACAAAATACATCCCCAAATAATTAGACATGATATTATGTAATTAGTGACTATTTTCTTGTTATTACTTTAAAGCTTGTGCTCGTCCCAGTGGTTCCAGCATTTCACCTAGTAAAGTCTCTCAAATACTGAGGAGCAAGGGAGGCTTTATTATTCTTTGGTGTGTGTTTATTTTCAACGTCCATGTCTAGAAGACGTAATATGCATGTGTGACAAGTGTTTGTATTTCCTAGGTGAGAGGAATGAGCTGTGGGAGATAAAGTGGTCAGTGGGCGGTGTCACTGAGAAGCATTAGCTATGGCCACAGTCATGAGTCCTGCAGCTGCTCCTCAGAGGCATGGGAGTTTATGTTCTTGACAGCTTCCCCTCCAAGATCTTCAGATTGGCTCTTAATTGGCAAGCTCATTAGTAGGCTTGCTACCAGGAGGAAGAGTAAACCAAATTTGTATTCTGTCAGCACTCGCTGTGAGAAGTTAGTAATGAAACAGCTGTTTTTACAGTCCTTCTTTGGTGCCTGCTTCTAATGGCTTAGGTTTGTAGGCCTGCTATAAACCCCAATAAATATAACAACCATTAATAACTGATTGACCAAAGGGATTTATGTAATCATGGGATTACAGATGCTAATTCCTTTCTGCAGTCATGTTTCTGCATTTTATTGATCGAGGAACTGGCTGTAAAACTGATTTAAGCTAATGACATGACAATGCAAGGGTGAGTTTAATGTTACTTGGATGCTAAAAGACTGCTTGTGTTGAGTGCTATTTGGTCTGATTTCACAAATGTTTGAAGAAGGAGATAAGAAATGGTTGTATGTCTTCAGAACAGCTTCCTCAGGAATTGCAATCAACTCTACCTCAGAGGAGGTGGCCATACTGTGTTGAAATAAGTTTACTTCCTTGCAGTCTTTGTCTCTATGAAAGATGTGCTCTGTTTTAGATAATTACTTTTCTTTGAATGCTGACATAGAATGATAGAATGGTTTGGGTTGGAAGTGACCTTAAAGCTCATCCAGTTCCAACCCCCTGCCACAGGCAGGGACACTTTCCACTGGACCAGATTGCTCAAAGCCTGATCCAGTGTGGCAGTCACACTGTTTGGACTTGTTGGTTGTGAATGGGAATTAATGGGTTTTTTTAGCTGGGGGGTGGGTTTGGGGGAAAGAAAGAAGTGCTGCCCTTCTAGAATGGAGAACATGTCTGGGTTATGGAGGCCAGGAGGGCTGGAGGTGCTGGGGACTAATTAAAGATCATAGAGGAGGAGTAGAGCCAAGTGATGGTGGGCCAAAATGATTAATGGGATAAGAGTGAGTAGTGGCATGTGTACTCACTGCCTGGCTTGACAGTGGACAGCCCCCTTGACTTGCGGAGAAGTCTGTCATACATGCATCTATAAGATGTCCCCTGAAAAAAGGAGTCACTTGGTCAGAACTATCCCTGGTTCCAAGTTTCTCCTATGGCTATCGTGTTGTCTCCCCACCATGTTTCCTCAGCTGCAGTCACCCCGTTATACCGGGTCTTTGTCTCCTTACCTTACTGGTTGGTATGGAGTGATGGGGCTGATGACGCCAGCTATCAGCTCTTCCACATATTTGGAACTCATGTTCTTAAAACCCCTTCAAGTCTCCTACAGAAATTAGTAATGAGCATATTTTTCCTCTGAGGTGCTACCTGAGTGTTTTACCCAACTGTCCAGGTGTTTTGCCTGAAATCTGAACTGAATTTTCACCGGAAAAACAACCTTACTTTTTCCAAGATGTTAGTGAAATAAATGCTGGCTGCAGGGAAGTTTGGTTTGCTGAGCATGAGGTGTTCCTATATTAGGAATGCTTAAGCATTCCTGTATTATTCCAACCTGTAAGATGGAATTTGGTCCAGGTTGCAGGGGTGCTGTGAACAGGGATCTGTGGAGCCCTGTGAGGCAGTGCTTACTGGGCTGTCTTGTTGCTATGTGCTGAAGAAGTGAAACTCAAGATAAAGTGATGAGACTTGGGTTGATGAAAATGTATGTCAACTCATCAATGCTTTAAGCAGGCTGTGAGAAGTGCCTTTCATGAACAATCTTTTTTTCTCATCTTAAAGTAAACAAAATTAAGCTGAAAAAACACTGAATAGAAAGAATCAGATGGCACTGGTCGACCATCAGTGTTTGCAATGTGAAATGTGCTATTTCCCAAGGCAGAGGATGCAGGTGGTGCCATGTGTTTGATGTCTTTGAACACCGAATGCACCAGCTACATCTGAAAGGTATCAACCCCCAGATCTGAGCAGCGGTGAGTGCCTATCAGCTCTGTCAAGCAAAATCCTCTGTGAAAAGTGGCTGCTAGTAGAAAAACAGACAATACCCAGAGATGAAATGCTTTTCATCTGTGTTACTGAACTGGATGTTTTTCCTCAAGCTGCTTTTTTGCCTTTTTTTTTTTTTTTTTGTCTTCTTTCTTTCATTCTTTCAGAAAAGGAGCACTGACAGCTGGATGGTTACTGTGGATATTAAGAAAACACCGATAAAAAGTAGTGAGCTTGCTGGCTGCTTCTCTTGCTCTCTTATATTGGGGTACATAGGGCATTGTTTTTTGTAAAAGCTGTGGATGTCATTTTTTGCTGTGGTAGGGTTCAAGAAGCTAGGCCTCCTAAAAGCAAGGATTTCTGGATAAGATGCTGCTATTTTTGTTTCCACCCTATTCCTGGCTAAATCATGTCTTCTCTGCTGGTGTTTGGTGCACAGATGGGCACAAATGAGCGTGAGTTGCCCTTCCCTAAAGGGAATCTTGATGTTTCCTTCACAGCTCCATGTTTTAAGGTCTTCCTGAGGCCTGGTATAAAAAGCAGTATCCCAACTTTTAGTGTATGTTAATTATCATGTTCATTTTTTAATTTACTAGCAGCTCAGAACTGAGCATTATGACTTAAATGTTATATCTGGGCTCTTTTTCAAGGGACAGTATGTGAATGAGCAGCAGACGCTGGATTAATGCCTTGTCCTAATCTCCTTTTATTTGCAAATATCCAGTTCCTTGCAGATGGCTCTGAACAACAAAAAGCATACACTGCCTGCCTCTGGGGAAAATTAGGTTGTTTGTGGCCATTGCTTCTTGCCTTATAATCCCTGCTGCAAATTTCTTCTTTTGTCACCAGAGTGAGGATTCAGCGAGAGTGAAGTGTAGTAAGGTGATACTTGAAGCAGCACCCTTTTGGGCTCTGAGGCAGGGCAGTGGTAAGAGAAAGAAGAGGTCTTTCTCTCTTTAGAGATCAGGAGATTGCATTTCTTTCTTTACATCATCATTTCACCAGTACCATTACAAGGGGGGTCAGGACAACCAGCTTATGTGAGCATCTGTTCCTGTAGTACAAAATTCCTGCCTGTAACAATGGGCTAACTCTGGAGCTAATTTCAAGTCAGACTGTCAGTTCTCCATCTTGATTGCTGTTCCCAAGCTTAGCAGATGTGCAATGAGACAGTAGTCTTTTGTGACTTTGTCTTCAACTTGTCAGAAGGTGATATGAGAAATAAAATTTGTTGTGATGAATTAAGGGTAGGGTTGGGCAATAACTGATCTCATGGAAGGTGCGTGGGGTAAAGCTGTTTATCAGGAGATAATTAATAATAAAAATATAAAATGATCAGATTAATCTCTGTGTTCTGGCTATGTCTCAAAGACTGCAAGCAGAAAAATGCAAGAAGCTTCCAATAAAGAGCAGCCATTGCAGCAGGAGAGATGAGCCTGAGGTACCGCATGCAAGCAGAGGTACCTGGGTGACAGTGTTAAAATTTGTAACTGCCAGCTGTGTAACAAGGTCTTACTGCAGATTTCAGTGTCACGTTGTTAGCCCAAAGTGAAATGCTCTTTTGATTCACCAGCTAAGAAAGCAGGAAATTGCAGAAGATAGTTAGTTACCAATGATACATCACTAGGGTACACAAGCCAGCTTTCTGGATGCTGCCTAGGTTATCTAGAAGGCAGCCTGGTTGGTTGGTTGGTTTGTTGTTGTGGTGGGAGGGGTTCTTTTGTATGTTTTTTTTTATGTGGAGAATTTCTGAACTATAAAGGAGATGCTCTTTTTTCTTATCCTTTTGATGGCACTGCTGCTTGTGAGCTCAAAGTGCCAGCTCTACCTGCAAGCCAGTCCCAGGGCCACTGCAGCTTTTGGACCAGCAGATGAAGGCGAGCCCTGAGCAGAGAACTCCAGTGGCCGCAGACAATTCAGGAAAGGATCTGATGTCTTCGCCTTCAGAGTTAGCAAAGTCCCTCAGACCTTCAGTTTGTGGCTGCATGCCTGTCAGGGCTGGTTGCTCCACTAAAAATAATCAAAGGTTTGACTGCTTCATAACTTGAACACCTTTGAAGGTGGGGTTAGCTAGAAAAGTTGTTCCTGTGGCATCTTAAATTGCATTGAAAGTCTGTGGGGCACAAACATGCTAGTACTGAAAATTGTAATTATACAGTTAATTACAGTATGATACCTTTTTTTGATCAAGTCTATCATGATAGCAGTACCAGTGAAATTGTGGCAGAAAAAGGGTCCTTTGTCACTCTTTCTGGCACTTGAGTCAGGTTGATCAAACATAGTGCTGGTATGTTGACAGATGTTCATTGCGCCTTTGACAGAAATATGACTGTACCTTGAGGTTTCTGCATTTTTGGAAGTATGTGGTTTATCTTATTTAAAGCCTATAAATTGGAACAAGTTATGTGCATCTTTTTTTCTTTTTTTTCCTCAGTTACATGCTGACAAAATCAGTCCAATATATGACCATGACCTGAACCCTCAACCAACAGTGGGTGCCACACCAAGTATGGGTAGTGATGTGAAACAGCCTGGCTCTGGAGAGGAAATGGCTTCTTCTAAAGTAGTGCTTTCAATTTAGTCTTTGTTCTGTTTTTTCTCCTTAATAATTTCTTAGAAATTTTTATTTTGTAATTGTATTGAAATTTACAAAAGTTTCTTTGAGAAGTTTAATCAGGTGTGCTCTGATATGAATATACTTTACTAGCTAGATTGTTTGAGTCATCTGAGTGCCTAGTGCATGCTTTTGTCTATGTTGGTTGCTCTGACTTTAACATCAGGAAGGCTCTTCTGTTAAATAAATAGATAAATAAATAAAAAAGAATAGGCTGTTTCCAGATGGTGTTTAAGAGATGTCCTGGGTTTGTGCCGTGACATCCTATTCTGTCATAACTACTTCCTCATGCTGTTGATTTCTGACCCTCTCATCTTTTCAAGGCAGACTGCTGCAGGTGGCTCTGCCCAGGTATAACATCTCAGGTAGCTGTCTTAAGGATTCTCTTGGAAGAAATATGTTTTTTGCAGTGTTGAATGCACTGTACTTCACTTAACCCACTCTTTAAAACATTGAGCTCTTGTCCTTTTCCTGACCCAGTGCTTATTCTGTATCTCTGAATTCAGGATGTTAAAGGAGACTTTGTGGTAGATATCTTCCTTGGAAGGAGATTTTGGGGGGGGTTGGGGGTGTGTTTTATGGGTGATTTTGTAGACTTTTTGCAGTGCAGGTTGAATCCCCAGGAGAAAGAGATGCCTTATAACTTGAAAGGGCATCAATATCTTGCTGTTGGCTCCTGCTGGTTTTGAGTGTTGATACACATTCCTGGGTAGCAACAAGTATTGCTAACCATGTTGCATGTTGTACCAGCAGTGGAAGAAATTCACCTTTGGAGGATTGTAGGTGCTTCTGTTGCAGTGGGAGGTCCAGTCCCTTACTGAGGTTCAGCTGATGGCCTGTAAGTGGTTTTTAGGTGATTTGGGGAGTGGATGAAGCTTACGTTATTCCCAAACCAGCTAGGGTGGTGGCAGAATAGGGATTGTCCCATGGAGCTTGTTCCTAGATGAGCAGTGGCACTTTACTTCAGGGCCAGCCATGGGCTGTAGCCATATGAACATCATTGCTTGAGTGGCTATTGTGTTCTTTGCTTTCTATGGGAGTATGTTTGGAAGAGATCACTGCAGGCCAGCCCTTGCCACTTCAGCGCAATCCCTGCTCAGACTGTCCCAGAGCTTTTCTGTTGGTGTTTCTGATAAGGGGTGCACACTCATACTGACCAATGTTTAGAAAAAATGCCCTTGTTTGATTATGGCTTTTTTTTTTTTTGCTTGTTTTTATTGTTATTGTTGAACAAACTGCCAGTATCTAATAGTACCAAGGCTGATATATCTGTAGTTTAGTACAACAGATCAAGTCAGTGCTGCACGATCTAAGAATAATGCTGTCTCCAAAGCACATGGAGGAGGATTAAATGGCTTTCCAGCAACCTGCTGCCATCTGTGCAAACCATTTCCTAAAATAAACTGGTAAATGCCTGTGGGAAGAGCTGCAAGTCTGGCTGTGTTTGCAAACTGGTACGTTAGTCATTGGTCCTGTCTGCAAGGTTAGATGTTGGCAGCCTAGATGGAAAGACAGCAATAGGAGCAGGGCAGGTACAGAAAGTGTGGGGGGCTAATCCCAACTTTTCAGAGGTGGTGGGAAAGAGAGGCTGTGAGTGCCAGAGAATTAGGAGATTTTGAATCCTTGCTCCGCAGAGAGTGCCTCCCAGAATATCAGCGTTATTAAGCAGAGATTGGCCACTTTCAAGCAGTGAGGTGGTGTTATTAAATGATCTCTGAAGAGATGAGGCTGTTATTTCTACAAATTCACTTTGAGCCAGATCCTGCAGTCTTCCCTTGCGTTCAACAACTTGGTTTTCTGAATCCCATGGGTCTTGCTGAGAGCTATTGTGTGCTAAACCCTTCTCAGCTTGAATATTGGTGAAATAATCCAGTTTTATTATCCTCAGTGTTATATTAAAACTCTGTAATTAAAAGGGGGAGAGAGATCTTTAAGGAATTCTTTTGATATCTCTGTCTTGCTCAAATGTATCTTTCAGAGAGAAACCTTCGCACTGAAGCGTGCATCTCTGCAGAAGGAAAAACAAATACTGGCTCTGACATAAACCCCATTTTTCCTTGAGGCCTGTGAGATAGCAGCATAAAATGTGGCATTTAACATCAGCCTTTTCTAAAGGCTTCTGGATAATTGTGAAGGATTCCTTTGTTCAAACCAGCCACTTTCCACAGCTCTTCTGTATAAAGCTCCTGAGGGGAGGATCCAAGAGCAAGAAGCCCTCCCCTCTGGTCTGAGGAACACTTCATTAAGATGTCTGTTTTTTAGTATTTGTCCTACTGCAAAGCTGATAAGGTTTCAGCTGTCTTGCTTGTTTTATTTTTGCTAGAAACTGGTGGGTTCATGACCAGGAATTCAAAGCTGCTGTACTGATGCTCACCATACTTGAAGACAGTCAGGACTGTGAAGAGTCCTGTCCTGCAAAATGATCTATTATTCTGATGACCTCTCCTCGTGGGATGGCAGGATTAGTCACTGTAGTTTATTTGGTGTCCTGCTGTCAGCTGTGACTTGTTTTATATGGAAATGGTGAGTTCTTTGGGGGTAGAGTCATTCTTCCCACTTGAAGTTATACCACCTAGGGCAACAAGACTTTCAGCCAGAACAGAAGTCTTCATTCAGCTGAAATTATTCCAGGGAAAACATTTTGGTATGCAACTGGAAGACCCAGAAAAGAAGGGAGGGTTGGGGGGTGGGGAGGAAGAATCTTTTAATCATAGTAAACTGATTCTCTTTTGAGAGAACTTTTCCTAAAAATCAGGGAATCAATTGGAAGTTTAGAAGTAGCCTATTATAACTTTACTAGTAAACTTAGTAAAAGTCTATTTTATAGTAAACATACATGTTTTAGCAGCTGAAGTGGTGAAAAGCGCAAGCATGTCAGATTGGTTGGCAAGGCCATATCATAGATGAATTACAGAGATATAACAGAATGTAGGTTCCCGAATCCCAGATCCTTGCCTTGCCTTACACCCATTACAACTTCTCATCACCAAGCAGGGTAAGAAGAAAGGTTTACTTCATCAGGATATAACAAGCAGCTCAATTTGGCATGAAGTTTAACTTGAAAACAATTTTGCAGCTTGCATATGCTAACTGGTTTGTGATCGTGTACCCCTTTCTTCCCTCAGAGAATGCTGATTTGCTGCTTTGAATGCTTTGCATGAACGTCAGGTCTTGGGTTAAGACTGTACAAAATAATCCATTTACATCGGGCTCCAACTTGAAGTCGTAAATACTTCCCTGGCACCGTGAGAGAAAGGCAAAATGATTATCCTAAGTCACAGCCCTCACTGAGGTGGTGCTGACACTTCCCTGAACTTGGATGCTTGAGCTGAATTTGAGATTGGTAATAAAACCTGAATGCAGGTCAACACAGTGCTGCCTCAGAGGCAGTAACAAAACCCCTTGCTTAGTGCTATTTATAATCTTTTTAGCTTACATTCTGGCCTGCTGAGCTCTCCAGGAGGCTGAAATAATGGTGACTGTAACTTAGCTCCCAAGAATAAACCAGTTCTAGAAGGGTTGCTGTCTTCTGCAGCTACTGAATCCAAACTGAACAATCCTGCTGACCTGTCTTTACCCTTCTCAGAGGCACCTTATAGCATGGCACAAACATAGGCAATGCAAACAACCTGTCTGACACAGGTAGGATGAAATCTGCTGTAGTTGTGCTTCCCCCTCAAAGGTTCCCAAAGCGAAGGGTCAGGTGACACCGACTTTCCCCTTTTGTTCCTCAGACCATTTTGTTAAAATTGTTAAGGTCTTGGTAGCATGTGTTTTGTGAGTGGCTAAAAAAATGGATCAGAAATTACTAGAAGGTAATCTGAATGAGAAATAAACTCAAAGCAAGCTGTCTGTGGAATAAAGGGAACTGTATTCTAGTGGATTGCTTGAAAGCTGGTGACTTCTGTTGGCTGGCACAAGTCCCATAACTCTTCCTGTCTTTTCATCTTCAAAACTATTGTGTGCCTTGTTGGCTTGTTTGATCGTATATAATCGATGGAGAATTACTTGCCTGGTGTTTTGGATGTGGCAATTATAGGTTGTTACAGCTAAGAGAGACTATTAGCTCATCCATTTTAACATCCAGCATGTCACAATTTTGTTATTTTTTGGGATGCTTCTCTATATTTCTGTTGTCTGAATTTTAGGTAGCCATCAGTATTGCTGTTATCCTTCCCCTTGCTTGTACTCTGGAATATGTTGTTATAACTCTTAGATATCTCTGGGCAAAGCTATGTCAAGGCCCTCTTCCCTCTCTTCTCCTTGGTGTGGCCGGCAGCAGTCCCCGTGTAAGCAGCATGTCTGAAGATGGCATTGCTGGGGTCTTGCTTCTCTGGCCATCATCCCTGTACTTCTTACTAATAAGCATACTGTATATGGTTTTTTTTTTTTTTGTTTGTTTGTTTGTTTTCCTTCTTTTTTATTTTCTTTGCTTCTCTCCTCATCTGGTGTTGAAACTGCAGTGCCATAATTAAAGTGCTTTGTTCACTAATTAGAAAGGGCTACTTTTGGTCCTATTGCAGAAAAGTGCAACATTTCTTCACTGATTTTGCGTTTTGCACCACTCCTGCTGAGGGCAGTTCTTGATTCAGAAACTCAAGGTGTGTTTTCTCATAGAGGCTGTACCTGCAGATAGATACTTTATTCATGGCCAAATTACTGCGAGATACCCTGTGCCAGTATATTCTGGTCTATGGGCACACATTTGCAGTTTTCCTGCAGGGAATATGAAATAATTTGAGATATTTTACTCTCTTGTGGCAGTTATATCCTGCTTAGCATGAAATTAAGTATGTTCACAGATTTACTAGGGAATGCAATAAAAAATAACTTGTTGCAGAGTACAGTATTTGGGACACTGAAGTTCTAAGTCTGCATCATAGAATCATAGAATGGTTTGGGTTGGAAAGAGCCTTAAGATCATATAGTTCCCACCCCCTGCCATGGGCTGGGACATGTTGTTGTCAGAACAGGTAGAGTTGTCCCTCTGTTTGCAGGCCATTTTTAGTGTTGTTTTGGCCCAATTCCCACAGTCTTTCTTCACTCGTAATAGAAGCAATTGAGTCTCAGGAAAGAGGGCTTTTTATTGTTAAATTGTATTATTACAATTTACAAATTATGATGGCCAACATAAAAAAAAAAAAAAAATTCAGCTAGGCATCAGTTTCCCATTTATTCATATCTATCAGTACTTTTCTATTGTGGCAGAATGCAGTTTGGATGAGGCTATAACAGAGCACTTGAAAATGATGAAAGAAAGTCTACTCAGACTAAATCCTTGTCAGTGTAAATGCAATTTTTTGGTACTTGGGTGTATTGGCTGTTTTGGCCTTGAACAGTTTAATGAGCCGCTTCTTAAGAGAGTGAAGGGTTCTTCCAGCTTTGTGGCGGAAGCAGAGTCTCTTTGTTGTACACTCACAAAAATGGATGGTGGCTGGATAAAGGTTTTTGTGCCTCTACTTTCATGACATGAGTAGTGAAATAGTGTCTGCTGGTGGCAAGAGATGCTCAAAACAACTGTTTTGGAATTGCCTCTTCCATCAGTTTCATTATGAAACTCTATCCTTCGCTGCCTTTGAAATATCTCATCTCCTTTAATCCCATTATTGCATGAAAACTTTAGCTTCAGATTTGGTCTTTGGCCTATGGAGTGAACAAAACCAAAAAAAGACCAGACCGCATTCTGGTAAGAGGAAACACTTCTCCTTCTCCACACATGGTAAGTCTAAAAGGGAAAAAACAATCCAGACAGTCCTGATAGTTTGCATCTGTATATTTTTTTTCCTTTAAAAATAATAAAAATATTAAATTAAATGTAACATTATTTAATAATATCGTTAGTGTTATTAAATAATAAATATAAAAGTAATTCCCAGTTTTTGAGGCAGTAATATTGGAGAGTAATGATCTGAAAAACAGAAGCAACTCAGGTGTGTTAGGATGTAGCGCTGTGGAGAAAGAACAAAGTGTGAAGATAGCATAGGCTGTATTTGTCCCACCAAAATTGGTGGGTTTTTTTTACAGCATCAGGCATGAAGTTGCCAGCTCTTGGAACTTGATCATTTGATGATTACAAATGTTTTGTTCCAGTCCTGTGTTCATGCTTCTCTGCTGGTATATGTTATAAGCAGAAAAAATGGAGGCACTGAGTGGTTAAAAAAAATAAAAAGGCTAAGACATGGAATTTGATCTTGAGTTTGATACTCAGTTGTTCCTGCATTAGGTGCAATATATGTTGGGTACCTTTAAAACTGTGTAAAAGAATAGAATCTTCAAAAAAAAAAAAAAAAAAAATCACACATGCATATATGCACACTATTTACTGTTGGTCCATTAAACTCCAGGTAAAGGTGTTTCATCATACACTGGCTGAGAGTTTAAAGCCACCAAGTCCCTCCCCTGTGGAGATAAAGCCCTTGTGAACAGTTCCTTATCATATTCTTTGTTTTGCTTGTAAGTTCTTTCCTTCAGAGAAGTACCTACTTAACAAGCCTCTTGTGTCAAGGGTCTTAGGAAGATCACTGCATGTTTATGGGCTGTGCAGGCTGGCAGTCAAGAAGATAGAGAATGGTCAGCATTCAGTGGGTGCTGTTGCTCAGCATGTCGCTGGCCATTCCCTCTGCCTGTTGAAATGAGCTACTGTGGGAGGTGACATGTTATTTCTCACTTCTGTGCTGAGAGCATCACTGTGTGTGGCAGTGGGATGGCAGCTTTTGCTTGCCTGCTCTATCTGCCTCCTCATAGGTGCCCAGGATTTATGTTCTTAGAGGAATAAGTGTGGCCTTTTGCACAGGCAAAAAAGAAAATTGTTCATGTGCTTGACCTGCATTGCAGTGATGCCTGGCAGTTTGCTTTTTAAGCTAGCACTTTGATGTGTATTTTCAGAGAGGCTGTGGCACTGAATGAGGGACAGTGACTGACCTGAATTTTTGGTGTTAAAAACAGGCACGCAGTTTCATCAAGAAGAAAGAGATGTCAGACTGGCAAATTATGTTTTATCTTGAGAACTTTACAGCCCTTTTTTTCCCTGAACTGCTAGTGTGGTTTCCAGTTGTTTTCCCCCTCCAGTGTGAATTATAAACTCTTCCAAGGAGGAGGATAATAGAAAGAACTTTGTAGAAAGCATTCAAGAAATAATGATACTTATATAAAGAATGGCTGCTTCATCCTCCCTGCCCGTTTTTTTCTTTTAGTTTCCTTTTGTCTTTCTACCCCTCTGATTTAATAAAGGTTGTTTTTTCAGAAGCAGCCTTTTTGTTGCACTGCCTTCTACAGGCATACTTGGGCTGGGTAAAATCTCATAGCCCTTTAGCAGCAGTTAGGTGAAGATACTGAGTAGGTGTGCTATACTGAAGAGCAGCCTTTCTGCATAGAATTATAGAATCATTTAGGTTGGAAAAGACCTTAAGATCATCAAGTCCAACCTAATGCTAGCAAGACCTCCACTAAATTATGTCCCTAAGCGTCACATCTACATGCCTTCTAAATAACCCCAGGAATGGTGACTCCACCACTTCTGTGAGCAACCTGTTCCAGTGCTTGATAACACTTTCAGTGAAGAAATCTTTCATAATACCCAGTTTAAGCCCCCACTGGCACAATTTGAGGCTACTTCCTCTTGTCCTATAGCTTGATGCTTGAGAGAAGAGATCGACACCCACCTTGGCACAACCTTATTTCAGGTAGTTCTAGGGAGTGATAAAGTCTCCCCTCAGCCTCCTTTCCTTCAGACTAAGCAACCCCAGTTCCCTCAGCCATTCCTCACAGGGCTTTTTCTCTAAACCCTTCACCAGCTCTGTTGAATTTCTTTGAACATGCTCCAACACCTGAATATCTGTTGTAGTGAGGGACCCAGAACCGAACACAGGATTCAAGGTGCAGCCTCACTAGTGCTGAGTATAGGGGGATGATCACTGCCCTGGCCCTGCTGGTCTCAGTATTGCTATACAGGCCAGGATGCTGTTGGCCTTCTTGGGTGCCTAGGCACAAGCTACACATTTAGTCATCGTCAGTTGGCCCTCCCAGGTCCTTTTCCTTTGGGCACCTTTCCACGCACTCCTCCTCAAGCCTGTAGCATTGCATGGAGCTGTTGTGGTCCAAGTGCATTACCTGGCACTTCGTCTTGTGAACTCCTATAGAATTGGTCTCTGTCCATCAATCCAGCCTGTCCAAATCATACATATCCTGATAGAAAAGCTGAGGAAAGTACTACCAGCTTCATTCCTTTTTGCCAACTTGCTCCATCGGCTATTTTCTGAGATTTCTCTGTTCTGAGCGGTGTTGCACAGTTCCCTCTAGAATATGCCTTCCCAGGGAAAAGGGATAGTTAATTTCTCCTTTCTCTCTCATCTCTGACTGTACATCTGATTTCACTATCGCAGTCCATCCAATGTTCTGGTAAAGGTGATGCCAGGGTAGATTTTCTTCTGCTTCACATTTTATGGAGTCGGATGAAGCTGACTTCGCTTTGTATCTCTGACACTCCTCCAAACAGTGTGATGCTTTTTGGGCTTTGTACCCCTGTGGGGACAGAATTCTCATTTGAGCTTCCATCTTCAGCTTTTGAGACTTCAGATTTATATAGCCGATGGCTAATCCTCCACAAGAAGTGTTACACATAGGATGCAAACCCCAAAAGCAGATTTACTGTTGAAAGAGATTCTCTAAATAATTGAGTTTTCCAGTTTTGTTTTCTTATAACCAAGAACCACATAGGAATTTAATGATCTCTCTAGTCCACAGAAAATTAACTCCAGGTTGAATCAAAGGACATCTCATGGGAGCTCTATCTCTGTGAAACACTGCTGGAAAGTGAATAGCTTCTGTGTTGGGTTTTGTTTTTGTCTTACAGCCTGCACATCCAAGTCTCTTAAAAATGGGGAGTGGTTTTGTTGTACTTGTTCAAATGCTCCAAACATCCCCTTTCTCTGAAGGCAAAGAAAGAAGCTTCTTTTTGGTGTAACAGCACTTGTTTGCTTGTGTAGCTGTGGATCCCTCTGAAATCGAGCCTGGCCCAGTGTAGTACATGGGTATGCAAACCCAAACAGAGCCTACATGGCTACAGAGAGGGCTTCCATTCATCTCCCTTTCTGCTGCTGTCACATTTTAGTTTTGTTCTGCCTTTGTAGGTTTTGCTTAATGTTTAGTATTTCAGGCCAAGAACGATGTCTTTTAATCAGGCTGCAAATCACTTGGTGCTTTTTGAGAACTGTGTAATAGTGATTTGCTGTCAACCTCTCAAAGCTGCAAAGAAAGTTAAAATAAATTCTTACCAGAACAAAGGGTGATCACCTTTTGATGAATAAGCTCACAGGCAGTTAACATAGTAGCTATAGTGTCTCCAGACATCTGTCCTCCCCTTTTTGCCAGCTATCCATATGGCACGATTTGTAGGCAGAGAGTGAAAAGGAAATCCCCCAGGGAGTGCATTGCTGTATTTTACGGGACCATTCCCTTCCCAGCCACTGCCATGATCCAACCCTGAAATTGACCCCTGCACATGCAGAATAAGGTGGTGGTGCTGCTTCAAAACCAAAACACTGCTGGACTTCAGGGCCCAGAAGGTACCCGCTGTCACGGTGGCCTCTAACGGTCTGTGAAAGATGAAACTACTCATGAATAAAACTGCCATGAGGACGATGTTGCCAGTCATGGAAGGAGGGTGTATTGAGGATGACAGGATCTTCTGGGTATGTGTGCTGGTTTTGTCTGGGGTAGTTAATTTTCTTCATAGTAGCTGGTATGGGGATGTCATGGTTTAAGACCCTCATGCAGTTCTGCTCACTCACTCCCCCCCTTTTTCTACCACAGTCTCAGGGGATGGGGAGGAGAGTCAAAAGAATGCAACTCCCACAGGTTGAGATAAGAACAGTTTAGTAACTAAGGTATAGCACAAATCACTACTGCTACTACCAATAATAATAATGACAAGGCAAATACAAGGAAAGAATACAACAGCTCACCAACTAATTTCCCCCCAGCCCGACCAAGCAGTGTACCCCCATCACCCTTCCAGGTCTCTGCTCTCCGTTTCTACATCCTGGACATGACGTGCTGTGGTATGGAATACCTCTTTGGTCAGTTTGGGTCAG